>JBAIZL010000002.1:127296032-127346032 GCA_036971475.1 Prosapia bicincta | reverse complement strand
GACCACGGATGGTCTGAATATCAGAATGAATAATAAATACACAAAAACCTCTTAACCACAAACTTTTTTTTAATTTACCCTAATGTACATTTCAGTTACAAAGTAACCATCCTCAGAGGGATAACATACAAAGACTGAGTCTTTGTATGTTATCCCTCTGAGGATGGTTACTTTGTAACTGAAATGTACATTAGGGTAAATTAAAAAAAAGTTTGTGGTTAAGAGGTTTTTGTGTATTTATTATTAAATTCAACCACAGTATATTCCTAATAAATAGTATCAGAATGAATGGCCACAGACATGATGTTAAAATTATGAATATGGATAGACCAACAGCTCAACATGCTGCGAGTCACAACATCACAACTTTTGATGACTGCTATTCCACAAAAATAATTAAATCACTCCCCCCTGATTGCAATCCCTCAGAACTGAGAAGATGGGAACTATCATACCAGTGGTATACCAAGTCCAGAGAATCTCCTAACCTCAACATCAGATAAATCCATTCACTTTTTTTCCTAATAGCCTCATCAGACGTCGCCAATCTCTTTTCCCCTGACAGACTTATATAAACTATAATCACTCATATGCTCATGGAAACAATACATATATCTTTAATCTGTGCATCTGTGACATCTGATTTCTACACAATCTGTGATTACAACTTATATTTATTTTATTTCATTCTCTCATATTTCTTTTTGCGTTTTCTCTTTGATTGACAAAGACCACTGTGTGGTTGAAATATATCATTGGTTAAGTGCTTTTATGTGTTTCTATTTCAAGACTACAGAGTGGACTCTTACCAAGATAAGTCTGTCAGTCTCCTAGTCCAAAAAACCTAAATAATCTTTACCAACTAAAACTAACCTTATATATATATATATATATATATATATATATATATATATATATATATATATATATATATATATATATATATATATATACAGACCTCCAGATAACGAAATCCTCTATATAACGAATTTTTACTTTGTCCCATGACATTTTAGAAGTTATACTGCTTATTTACCTCTAAGTAACGAATTTCGGACCTCTGAATAACGAAGTTTTTTCTTCACTTCAACCGAAGAAATGTAGTGTTGTATAGGCAGCTCACAATGTCATTTCCAGTAAATTGTTTATTTTAAGCAGGAAGGTCAACAAAACCAAGAATGGTAGGCGAAACACATGTCGACAATTGACTGCATGTTATAGTTCGGTTCAGTTAAGAATGCAGTGACTCATTGGTTAGGAATTGAGAAAAGTTAGGAAAAAGAAAGTGTTAAGTGTAACATTAAAAGTGAGTGTTTCACGAGAGGTTGATGAAGGTGTTAAAAAGTTGGATGTTGCGAAAAAATTCGGTATACCTCAGAGTTCGCTACCCACTATTCTAAAAACCCGGGATCAAATTCTAAAAGAAAGTGTTTCTTATGATTTGCAAGGAAAGAAAATGAAACTTTGTATATTTGACAATATCGATAACGCAATGATTAAATGGGTTATGGCAATGCGCGAGAAAAATCTTCCATTGTCAGGAGATCTTTTAAAGAAAAGGCTTTGGAATTTGCAGTATTATTAGGACACAGTGGCTTTAACGCAAGTAACGGTTGGATAGAAAATTTTAAAAAACGCCATAACATTGTTCAAAAAGTTATTTCGGGAGAAAGTGCTAGTGTTGATATCCCCTCTTGTGAATTTTGGAAAGGAAATGTGTTGGAAAATGTTTTAAATTATTATTAACCAAAAGACATTTTCAATGCTGATGAGACGGGTCTGTTTTTTAAATGTTTGGCCAACAAGACACTAACTTTAAAACCAACCCTGGTTTTGGAGGAAAAGGAAGCAAAGAAAGGATCACTGTATTAGTGGCAGCTAACATGTTAGGGACAGAAAAACTCAAATTGCTTGTGATTGGCAAAAGCAAATCTCTGTGATGTTTCCGATCTGTCAAGTCTTTAGAAGTTGATTACGCGTTTAATAAAAAGGCGTGGATGACGAGCGATATTTTCATTGAATGGATATTGAAGCTGGACAAGCAGATCTCCAAAGGGAAAAGGAAAATTGCACTTTTCAATGATAACTGCCCTGCACATCTGCATTACATCAATTCCAAACTGAAGAGTGTCAATGTGTTTTTTCTTTCCACCAAATGTTATATCGATACTTCAACCACTCGATCAGGAAGTAATAAAAAATTTAAAGCTACACCACAGAAAAAGAATTTTTAAAAAGATTGTGACTACCGTAGAGAACAATGAAATCGTACCCAAAAACAATGTTAATCTAAGGGACTGCATCGGTGAATTGGCAAAAGTTTGGACGAATGACGCGAAGAAAACAACAGTTTTTAATTGTTTTTCCAAAGCAGGATTTATTTCTGTCACATGAAGAGGACAGTGAGGACAACATGACTTTAAGTAAATTAAAAAAGCAATGGGATTTTCTGAAGAGTTCAGGAAACGTAGCTGATGATGTTCCACTTGAAGATTTTATTTGTCTGGAAGAAGATTTGACTATTTCCTATTTTCCATACAACAAAAGGTCGAGATGACAAACTCAAATGAATTTTTGAAAGATGATGACGACGACTATGACGATGATTATACATTATCCTATATTAACATTGGCCTATTACACTAACTACGCTCGCGATATTATACTGTATCTCTTTTATTACCGCACGTAGTGCGGTATTCGTAATGCGGTAAGATCAGTAAGATGGGGTGGGAGCATTCTTGACAACACAACCTCTCAATAACGAATACCTCTCTACAACGATTTTTTTCTCTGGATAATCGACTTCGTTATACAGAGGTCCGTAACTATATATATATATTTGTATTTCATATGTATAAATATTAACATTAATTTTATTTATTACGAGATTTTACTGTTTTTAACCATTCCCTTGATTTATTAGTATATAACAAATTCATTTGTTGGGCCCCAAATTTAAATTTTGTAAAAGATAATTATAATTTCTGGACTTAACAACAACAACAAAACTCACTGATTCCTTATTCAGTTAACCTTTACTGACACTAAAATATTCACTAACAATTTACATATCCTATAATAGAAATTGATGCTTTACCAGCTAGCTTAACTTCAGCACTAAACAAGATTTAGTCTCAAGTCTAACAACCAACAACGTTAATAAGTTTGATGATTCTCAGCATTGTCATGCACTGGCTCGAGTCTAGCGTGGCCCTCTTGAATTCCTAGATGATAGCTTATCTTCTTCTTTCTTGGTCGGTTGAATGACGCTCCTTCAGTTCTTGTATCTCTCACAACTTCCCGATTCCAATATCTCTTGCAACTATGGCTTCCAGAGCTTGATTAATTACTCTATCATCCCTTTAGCACGATCATCTTCAGCTCCCAAAAGATGACTACTTTATTCCCAGACTTCTTAATGCGCTTCCCTTTCATCGTTTTCGTTTCTTCCTGTCTTATCGACCAATGATCTTCCTCTTCTTATTTCAGCCAATCCTGGGCTGCCATCTGTTGTCTAGGCTAATCATAATATCTTTGTGCCATGGTCGCTTTGCTGAATAAGTAGACTGAAAATATTTGTAAGGTTATTCTCCAGAATTTGTAAGCATTTGGTCTATAAGATTCTAACTACAATGTAAGCATTTGTAAGGGGTTTCTCCAGATATTCTAGGACTCTTTATAACCTAAATGAATAACTTACACTGTGAAAATTTGTTAAGGTTTTTCTCCTGAATGGGTATGCATATGTTGTCTAGGCCGCACGGTTTGCATAGCTGAAAAGTACACTATGAACATTTGTATCCTGTTCCTCCAGAAAAGGAATGCAAATTATCTATAAGGAAACCTGAAGTCTTAGCTGAATACCTATAATCTGAACATTTTAAAGAGTTCTCACCAGTATGGGTCTGCATGTGTACATTAAGGTACCTTGACTGTTTAGCTGGATACCTACATTTGTAAGGATTTTTTCCAGAATTAGTACACTTATGTGCTTTACATTTCCTTGAATCACTAGTTGCATAGCTACATTGTGAAAATTTGTAGGGATTTTCTCCAGAATTAGTACACATATGTGCTTTAACTTTCCTTGAATCACTAGCTGCATAGCTATGTTGTAAATATTTGTAACGATTTTCTCCAGAGTTAGTACACTTATGTGCTTTACATTTCCTTGAATCACTAGCTGCATAGCTATATTGTGAATATTTGTAACGATTTTCTCCAGAGTTAGTACACTTATGTGCTTTAGGTTTCCTTGAATCACTAGCTGCATAGCTACATTGTGAATATTTGTAACGATTTTCTCCAGAATTAGTACACTTATGTCCTTTAGGTTTCCTTTAATCACTAGCTGCATAGCTACACTGTGAAAATTTGTAAGGATTCTGTCCAGAATTAGTACACATATAAGCTTTAGGTTACCTTGAATCACTAGCTAAATAGCTACATTGTGAACATTTGTAAGATTATTCTCCTGAATGGGTACCCATATGTGCTTTAAGTTTCCTTGAATCACTACCTGAATAGCTACATTGTGATCATTTGTAAGGATTTTCTCCAGAATAAGTACACATATGTGCTTTGAGTTTCCGTGTATCACTAGCTGAATAGCTACATTAAGAACATTTGTAAGATTTTTCACCAGAATGCCCATCGACAAGATATTTAAGGTTCAATAAACACTTACCTGAATAAGTACACTGAGAGCATTTGAACAATCAACATGAAACACATATTTCTCTCTTGAATGGATATGCACGTCTCTTTTAAAGCTACTTGATTCAGTAGCTGTATAACTACATTGTGCACATTTGTATGGTTTTTCTGCAGAATATAAACTTAGTGTAAGCATTACACCAAATCTTTTCACCAAGTCTTTTAAGGATACTTGATTCAGTAGCTGAATAACTACTGTATCAAGGTTTCTCTCCTGAATGAATCTCCATGTGTCTTTTAGGGCTTTTTGATACAGCAGCTGAAAAACTACACCGTGAACACTTGTAAGGTTTTTCACCAGTATGGGTCCGCATCTGTATATTAAGGCGACTTGATTCAGTAGCTGAATAACTACATTGTGCACATTTATATGGTTTCTCTCCTGAATGAATACGCATGTGTGTTTTAAGGTTATTTGATACAGCACTTGAATAACTACACTGTGAACACCTGTAAGGTTTTTCACCAGTATGAGTTCGCATGTGTACTCTAAGGTTACCTGATGCAGTAGCTGAATAACTACATTGCGAACATTTGTAAGGTTTTTCACCAGTATGGGTGCGCATGTGTTTTTTAATTGAACTTGATTCAGTAGTTGAATAACTACACTGTGGACATTTGTATGGTTTTTCACCAGTATGGGTTCGCATGTGTACTTTAAGGCTACCTGATGTAGTAGCTGAATAACTACATTGTGAACATTTGTAAGGTTTCTCTCCTAAATGGGTGCGCATGTGTTTTTTAATTGAACTTGATACAGCAGTTGAATAACTACATTGAGCACATTTGTAGGGTTTCTCTCCAGAATGGTTATACATGTGTCTTTTAAGGAGACTTGATTCAGTAGCTGAATAACTACATTGTGTACATTTGTATGGTTTCTCTCCTAAATGAATCTGCATGTGTATTTTAAGGCTATTTGATACAGCAGTTGAATAACTACATTGTGCACATTTGTAGGGTTTCTCTCCTGAATGAATACGCATGTGTGTTTTAAGGTTATTTGATACAGCAGCTGAATAACTACACCGTGAACACCTGTAAGGTTTTTCACCAGTATGGGTTCGCATGTGTACTTTAAGGTTACCTGATGCAGTAGCTGAATAACTACATTGCGAACATTTGTAAGGTTTTTCACCAGTATGGGTGCGCATGTGTTTTTTAATTGAACTTGATTCAGTAGTTGAATAACTACACTGTGGACATTTGTATGGTTTTTCACCAGTATGGGTTCGCATGTGTACTTTAAGGCTACCTGATGTAGTAGCTGAATAACTACATTGTGAACATTTGTAAGGTTTCTCTCCTGAATGGGTGCGCATGTGTTTTTTAATTGAACTTGATACAGCAGTTGAATAACTACATTGAGCACATTTGTAGGGTTTCTCTCCAGAATGGTTATACATTTGTCTTTTAAGGAGACTTGATTCAGTAGCTGAATAACTACATTGTGTACATTTGTATGGTTTCTCTCCTAAATGAATCTGCATGTGTATTTTAAGGCTATTTGATACAGCAGTTGAATAACTACATTGTGCACATTTGTAGGGTTTCTCTCCTGAATGAATACGCATGTGTGTTTTAAGGTTATTTGATACAGCAGCTGAATAACTACACCGTGAACACCTGTAAGGTTTTTCACCAGTATGGGTTCGCATGTGTACTTTAAGGTTACCTGATGCAGTAGCTGAATAACTACATTGCGAACATTTGTAAGGTTTTTCACCAATATGGGTGCGCATGTGTTTTTTAATTGAACTTGATTCAGTAGTTGAATAACTACACTGTGGACATTTGTATGGTTTTTCACCAGTATGGGTTCGAATGTGTACTTTAAGGCTACCTGATGTAGTAGCTGAATAACTACATTGTGAACATCTGTAAGGTTTCTCTCCTGAATGTATATGCATGTGTGTTTTAAGGCTACCTAATGCAGTAGCTGAATATCTACACTGTGAACACCTGTAAGGTTTTTCACCAGTATGGGTTCGCATGTGTATTTTAAGGTTAGATGATACAGTAGCTGAATAACTACACTGCGAACATTTGAAAGGTTTCTCTCCTGAATGAGTATGCATGTGTGTTTTAAGGCTATTTGATACAGCAGTTGAATAACTACACTGTGAACACCTGTAAGGTTTTTCACCAGTATGGGTTCGCAAGTGTACTTTAAGGTTACCTGACCTATTACTTGAATAACTACAATGTAAACATTTGAAAGGTTTTTTTCCAGAATGGGAAAGAGTATGTTCTTTAAGCTTTTCTGATTCCTTAGTTGAATAACTACAATATGAACATTTGTATGGTTTTTCCTTAGAATGAGGTTTAAAGTAATCTTTTATACTAGCTGAGTGTCCTGTTGTAAAATACAACTGTAGACTCTTATAAATTCTTTTATGAATGTGTTTTTTTGAGTGGATTATAAGTTCATATATCTTTGAGCATACGTAATGACATTCCTCACATTTGAATGGCTTATTTCTGTCTTCCGTAACAGTCATTATAAGAGCAGACATTACTGATGAAGTATACACTGAGTGTCCATCATGCTTATAACTGTAGCAATACAGCACTGGTTTATCAGAGCTTGGATACTGTTCTTCTTCGAATGTTCTTCTTACTGTTTTAAGTTGAGTAGGTTATTACTATATCTTCTACAAACACATCTGAAAATTGAGAAATATTCCACTTAGAGTTTTGTACTATTCATCTTTAAAATCTATTAATACCACTAGTTACTAATTTAGAAATACAATTCATAGGAAATTTTTTTTTCCAAATTCAGTTGCTTTTGAAAGCTACCTATAGTACAAAGAAAATACTGCACCATTTATTTCTTTATTTTTATATAGATTTATGATTTCAGTTGGACTCTAGGGAGTTTAATTTAGGACGATCGTTTTTATTTGTTTTGTGAGTTTTTGGTGACACTTGAAGTTTTAAAGTGTAGCAAGATGTCCGAATCTCAAAAGAAACCATGTTATTTAAGTCTTAAATATAAACTTCATACCTCATACTACCAAAAATTGGTTAAAAACGCCGTTTCTCATCCTCTCTTATCTAAAACATTAAAGAACAAAGACTCCATCTTGTCATTATCAGAATGTAATTAAAATGGTGACAGCAAAAGAAATTGTTCTGGGAGTGATCCACATGTTGAATCGACTTTGAAATTATGGTATAAAAATGTTCATGAAATGGTTCTTGAGTTGATGACACATTACCCGCCAAAAACCCAAGAATCTTGCAAAAATAAATAGGAAAGTATGATTTTAAAGCCACAGATGCATGGTTCAAACGATGGAAGAAAAGAGAAAAGATTGTTTATAAGAAAACATGTGGTGAAAAGAAAAATACTGATTTTGTTGGAGCTGAGGATTGGTTGGCCAAAAATGTTGGTTGAGTATTCTCCTAGCTGTACAATGCAGATGAAACAGGACTTTATTATTTATTTATTTACTCGAACGTACTTATGTATTCAAAAATGAAAATGGTGATGGCTGTAAAATATGAACAATCTACAAGTGTTTTGTGTTGTGTTAACACGGTTATACAAAAAAACTCCAAATCATCGGAAATCTAAATATTCACGGTTTCCAAGGTATCAAAAAAACTACCATTTGAATATCATTGAAACTCCAATGCTTGGATCATATCAAATTTTTTTAATGAATGGCTGACTAAATGGGATACCAGTCTGAAAGAAAACATTGTCCTTCTAATAGATAGCTGCACTGCACATAACGATGTAAGCACCACACCGAAATATACCAAAGAGATTTCAACCAATAATCAGTTATACAGTCTTGTGACCAAGGCATAATTGAAAATCTGAAAATTTTTACCGAGAGATGCGTGGTAGAATTATAGAAACTATGAATTAATTTTAAACGCTTATCTCAAATCAATTGGCTAAAAAAACTTCTTTACTCAATGCTATTAATCTTGTAACAATATTTTGGAAAATGTTTCTGAAAACACTGAAAAATTGCTTAAAAAGGTGGGTTTTTTTAGTAAAGAAAATCAAGAGTAAGTTGTATCTAAGGAAGAGTCCAAAGAAAGCTTAAAGCCTTTTGATCTGTCTTTTAAAAAAATACACTGGGTGGATGGAAGTTTACAAAAGCATTGAAACAGCAGTGGAAATGACGGAAGACAACATTTGTAAGTCAGTTGTTTCAACATTAAAGGTTACGAAAGGATGACGATGAAAATGACAAATGTGTACCACAAAGATCTAAGCAGCAAGTTCACCAAGCTCTTGAGATTCTACTCCAGTTTGTTCAACAAAAAGCAGAAAATGTCAACATTATGAATATGAACAATAATTATCCACAATATTTTAGTGGAAGATTACACCCAATCTCATATCAACAAATTTTTAGTGAAAAAGTAAATAAATATGAAAGTGTAAACAAGATTGAAGTGTTTTATGATGAAGTTTTATGTATTTAAGTCTTTTATCAAGTTTTTTATGTAGTTCAATAATTTTTTTTAGAAACTATGCTAGATTCAATTAGTATTTTAAAATAACTATAATGGAATAAAATAATCTGACTTGCAGTACACCCGCAAAGTACAAGTAGAAGGCCTAATTACAAATTTTATTATAGTGCATAAAACTGTCAGAAGATGCAAAATTTGGTAAGTGAATTACATACATTATTACAATTACAACATATTCTTCAGTAAACACTTGTGACCGGAATACAGTGAGTTTAATGTTGCACATCTTTACAAGGGCGGATCCAGGGGAGAGATAATAGTTGCTATTGCCCCCTCCAGAATCTGGGTACTATGTATTTATTTTTAGAAATATTTTTCGTATTCCGAATACATTCAAATTTATCCCAGTTTAGTTGTAACTTAGAGTTTGTAGTAGCAACACTCACTGATGATGATGACTTTGTCATTGAAACGTGTACGAGTTAATAAATGATTAATTTGTGAGTTTTGTATATAAATCTTTTATTTGTTTTAACATAATCTAACAAGCTAAGCTCAAAGAATAGCTGTATATCCCAGTTTACTTATAAAAATGTATTTTTCATTTGACTTATTTTAAAGCAATGTATATTGTTTTTACATTTATGTAATGTTAGGTGTAGAAATTCGCCTGATAAAATTGGTAGTTCCACCCAGCATAAACACTGGCATGTTACAAGTGGAACACTATAGTTTTTTACCAGCTAACAGTCTGTGTACTACAACTTCATGTCGTACTTGAGCAAAGACCAAGCAGTTTGATGAAACAATGAAAGTTAAAAAATATTTTGTATTATGTACAAAATAATATTTTTAAGCTACTATATTATTAATTACTTCTTTAGAAAGACAATTCATTCGAGGTACACAGTCAATATACTGATATCAGTAATCAAAATGAATTTATATGTGTTCATATACTTCAAACCCCCATGTTCTCTTATTCCCGTGTTCACGAGAGTGGTGTGATACAATTTATTTTCCAAATGCAGTTGCAATAAAAAAAGTTACCTATAGCATAAAAAAATACTACAAACTAAAAAGTTTGAGTTTGTAGTAATAAACTAGTCCAGAGTTTGTCCACCACCTTTGGTTTTTTTTTACTTTTAATATGTTATTTAAAAATACAATCTAATCTAGGAAGTTATTTAAAAACTTGTGAACCATAACCTTAATTGCTTCCTTAAACATTGGAATATAAGCATAAAGTCCAAAAACAAAATGTGTATGAATTAATTATTGAAGAATTATAACATTACTATAAGCCAATATAATAATAACTTGGAATAACTATGGTGTAATTTTTAATTATAAATAAATTTACCATAAATTTAAACCATAAAAACTTAACATATTTATGTCCTGATGTAGATTTTGATTGCAAAGCAATCATCTTCAGAGGAAATTACTACAAGATTACTCTTTAGAGGAGTTAACTTGAGGTATATACCTTCTCTTCACTTACCTCCGCAGGCTAAGCAAGATAAAGCAATATTACAAGAAAGTATAAGTTAGCAGAAGAAAATACTTTAATTGTATATAATAAATACAGACACACAAATATTCAATGTTACTATTGTTACAAACACTTGTTTAAAATTACAATTATTTAAGTTCAATTAAAATATTGAAAGGAAGCTACTTAAAACATATACAAAGAGAATACTAACTTAAACTGGGCCTTGTTTTAGAGGTGGTGGATCCATGGCATGCACACGACTTAGACAACAAACAATTCAAATAGACTGATACATTAAACAAATAATAATTGTCAATTATATTACCACACTACTATGGTGACGCTAGCCTGCAGATTAGCCAAAGACCGCAACTTCAAATAGTAAGCAGCTCTTAGTATGAATGAATGCCCAACTTCTGACCCTGACTCCTGCACATGGAAACATTGTGACACTATATATACATCTAATTCATTAAGACAATACACAGACAAAGTGTATGTAAACTGTCATGTGAAATTGTTAATTTAATATTTTACATGTGGTTTTTGAAAAGTTCTCCTTTAAAGCAAATATTAGTTCAAAATAATTTATGTACTCCCATTTGTGTGAGAAATTATTTTATTATTAAAAGAAATTTTGTTATTAACTACACCAATTTTAAGAATACTTAAAGTTTTTTTTACTATCATTGATATGCATAGATGAAATTAAAGACACTGGTATCAAGACAATCCTATCTCTGCAAGAAACACTGCTAAAACATGCTTGGATATATACATCTCAAATCTTGTCTCAACAAGAATACATCTGATCGAGTACAATGTACCTTAATAGACCTCAACCCTTGTAATCCAGTACAAGATTGCTTCTGAAAGTCGAGTACCATCACTCTTGTAATCCAAGAGAAGATTACCTCTGAAGATAGGGTAGCTTCACTAGTCTTTAAAATTACTTAATTTTCAGGAGTTTCTGGAACATTCATGGAAGACATGGAAACAGTTTAAGTTTTTTAGTGGTGTCAACAACAATAAAGATGACCCAGTCGATTGGTAAAATCAAATCTTCATTACATTCCCAAAGAACATATGACACTGTTGATCAAGAAAGGAGAGTTCTGATTGTGCAATCTCTGAAACTGAAATGCAGGGTTCAATGTCTACAAGGATGTTAGTATTACAAACAGTGTTTCCAGTATCTTTTTTCAGATTTAACTGCTCAAATACTACAAGAAATGCTTTAGGCGAAATAGTCAAAATTTTAGGAGCACATTTTTCATGATCATCACAAACCACCTGGATTTCAGTATCATCACATATGAAACCACCCAAGTCTTGGTCACAGAGGCTTTGCCTAATAGCATCAGAATCTGTGTTAGTTTCA
Source organism: Prosapia bicincta (assembly GCA_036971475.1). Lineage (NCBI taxonomy): Eukaryota > Metazoa > Arthropoda > Insecta > Hemiptera > Cercopidae > Prosapia > Prosapia bicincta. The sequence goes on along the minus strand of JBAIZL010000002.1, from coordinate 127,333,991 downwards.
TTTAGTTGCTTGTTGGTGTTTCAAAAGTGTAATGTTGATTATCTTGCTGGGGCACAGTATTAGGTTCGTGCAGTTTGTTGGGTAACCAAGTTAAGGAACTGATAGAATGAAGTACAGGATACACTTGAGTAAACTGACATTTGCCATTGACTACTTCGCAAGTTTTAGACGTAGGTCCTATGCTTGTGCCTTCTGATCTTAAGAACTTCATTATAAACTTGAGTTCTAAAGAAACATTTCTTCCTAAAATGTGACTTTCTGAAAACCCTTTGCACTAATTACTTCCATTTCATCAACGACATGCATTGCGGTTGTTAAGAATATAAAATCCTTTCAAAAACTTGTATTTATATTGTCAATAAATTAATATTTAAAATACGCTTTGAAGAGCAGCAGAAATATTAGGTCCTACTAAGAATTTTTTTATAGAGGCAACAAGACTCGATGCAAGTGGCACTGTTTCAAAAATAAAGAATGTGAAAGTATAGCTTCGAGGGATCAATGTACTTTGAGGTAAGGTTTTACCTTATTGGTTAAGAAATCCGTCAAAGTTGTTGTTCATTGGTCGAGGGTTTAAAATGCAATATAAGAGATCTCAAAAATTTAGTGTCAAAGGAATTAGTCATGATTTGTGTAGAATCATAGTTGAGAAAGTGGCAAGAAATAATTACTGTATTAGATCTAAAGCTAGTCAGAAGAAAGTAGTAAAGTTAATTTTGTATTTGGTTTTAAGCTTTATTTTTCTCAAAATTGGCAAGTAATCTATCGTCAGAGCGTATCAAAATACTTGGCATTTTAGATCGACTAGGATTGAGAAGGAAAAATGCTGACACGTAAGGACTATATCCTAGGCCAGTGGTTCCCAACAGGTGGTCTGTGAGATGTCATGAAATTAAAATATTTTTACTTAACACTTTTGCTATGGCTACATCCGGTCAGATACACTTGCCTAAAACTATCAATTTTCAACGTCAACCATGACTATCTCCCACGACCTACTCCGTTGTTTGTTATTTATGGGAAGATCAGTTATTTGAAGACTTCTTCAAGTGAACTAATTTGTACAACAGATAATTATATTTTCATTGCATTGAATAACGATTTTACTAAACATGACATTGCCTGGAGAAAGTGTGTAGATATGTCTACAGATGGAGCAAAATCCAACGCTGGGTACAAAACAGGTCTAAAAGCTTGAATGAAATCTGTAGCCTCTAACATGAAATGGACGGTGTTGCATTCATCGAGGCTTTATTTATTCATAGCCAAGTAAAGTGGCTCTGTCGAGGTAGTATATTGGGAAGGTTTTTTAAAGCTTAAGGATGAGGCAAGAAACTTCCTTCTTGATACTTTATATGAGGATTTTCTTAAAGACTTCTTTTGATTTTTCATAACTGTTTACTTAGCTGATGTGTTTCAACATTTAAATGTTTTAAATCTATACTTACAAGGTAGGCTAACAATATAGATATGTTTAGATATGTTAAAGACAAAGTTTGTGCCATGGTTTAAATGTCAGTTGTGAGATGCAAGGGTCAATGCTCTTTTACCAATTTCCCCACTTCGAAAGATTTTCTGGAGTCGTCTGTTGAAAATTTAACAAACCAAATTAACGAAAGCATAAAGCAACACCTTGAACTTTAGCAACCACTTTCAGGTAATTCTTTCCTAAGCCAGATTAATCAATCTTTACAAGCATGTTAACACTTGCAATATTATCTAACACCCTAAAGTGAGGTCTAGGCAAATAATATAACTTATATTTAAGTATTTGCTATAGAAATTTTAGGTAAAGAATTCTCAAGCTCTAAATGGCTTAAAAGTGGTGTTAAGAATGTTTATTAATTTGTATTATTTAAACTAAATTGCAGGACTAATGTAAATATAGTATTTTTATAATTTGTAGGTTTTATTCAAGCCCTACCTCGTCAACTCTCCTTAAAAAAAGCGATTAACAGCCTATGGAATGGCAGTTGCAAACCACAATGTAACCTAGTTGTTTTCATCAAGACATAAACGTTTTTCATAGCATTCTTCCTAAATCTACTGTAGAGATTCTGGGTAGAACTCTTTATATTCAGTTTTATCTCCACTTCCAATCAGTGAAGTTCATTCCTAAGAATTATTGCCAACAATATCATCTTGATCAAAACCAAAACGTATATAGTTTAAAAACGTTGCGTATTGTCAACTTATTTTTGCTATTTTAAAAAATTTTAAATTTTTGGCTATGTATCACTAAATTTAAAATGTTTTCATGTTTTTAAAGACTTTGTACATTGCCAGATATTATTTTTTTTATACCAATATCGATTACATGTAAAAAGGAAATAATTACCAGATAAAATTTTTACTAATGGTATGTATCGCTTAGCAAAAGCTTATACTAATATTTTTCAGCACACGTGTTTTGCTCTAGATCAGTACATTGTTCAATGCTGTAAGTCATTGTCAAGACTGAATCATTGCATTTCCTAGGAATAGCAATGCACTGATCCAGTGCAAAACGAATCTGCTGAAAAATAACATTAAGTGATGGTTTTTGCTAAATGATACCAATAGTAATAATTTTAAAAACCTACAACAATAAAACTGCAAACAAAGTTTGCCAAGATATCTTGTTGAGAATAGAAGTAACCTACATTTTGGTAATGTTTTACCTGCACTAAACAATTAGGTTGTGTATCACTTTTAAGGCAACACTATCTGTTTAAATCTGGCATTATTAAATTAATTTTTTTACCAAATTTATCCTAAATAGATACTTTGTAGTTTGTACCTATACTCTAAAAAGGAACGTGACTAAAATAATTTTGTGTGTTGTCAAATGAAGCTCTTTTACCTTTTTCACAAAATAATAAGTTTTTGAAGAATCCCCAAGAATTTTATTTATTTTTTCTCTAGCCCTGAAAGACTTTCTGTATCCACCAAAGATAATTTCTTTGCCAAAATTGTTTAAATCTAGAATGCTAATAATTACCAAAATAACTTATAACTGTATGAAGCAACTGTGGCGTAATGTTTATTTTTAAATAAATAAAACCTCTAAACCACAAATAACATTTATTTAAACCTTATGTACATTTCTATCACTTATATAACTTCTGGAGGTGATCCCTACAAAATTAAAATTTTTAATAAAGTTACCTTGCATTATAACAGTCACACAACTCTATAATGTCAAAGTATTTGTTTAATAAATAGAGCATTATATTATACTACATTAGAATTTAGCTACAAAATACCTGGTTAAGGTTAGAATTAGTCATTTTGAAAAAATAATAACGTAAACCATAACACAATAAAATAAAAACTAAAATAAGAAACTTGGGTTATTGTGCATAAGCTCGGGACCATACGATATTTTGAGAAATTGTTCGAAACCATCAAATAGGATGATATACATCCAAGTATTATAAAAAAGTGATTAAGCCATGTGGTGTTAAAACAAGTATAATTAGTATATAATTTTCTTTTCTTCAATTTTTGTTTATATTTAGAACTCATAATTAATAAATTTTGTTTTGTATTTTTCTTAAAAAGTGTCGTTCTTAAAACATACCACTTATCAATTCAATTAGAATGGACATTACTTTGCAGGTTAACTATTAATTATGTAACACATAACTGCAATATTCAACATCTATTATCATAATAAATAGTGTGGTAATTGTTTACATTTTTAAACAGCTACATATTTGCATGGAACATTCCAAAACGTATCAAAAGCCTATTTTCATGTCACAAAAACTGGTATTTCATCGTTTTTTACATCACAAACAATAATTGTATGGTAAAAATGCGGTACATCGGCGCTATAGGTTATTGTTGGAAATTTTGAAAAAGTACCAAAATTGACGATATTCACGAGAAATTAATTTTTGTTTACCTTGGAAAGTTTTTTCAATTTAAACAAGGTCAAAAAAAATTAATTTCTTGTGGATATCGTCCAATTTGGTGGTGTTGAACAATTTCCCAAAATATCGTATAGTGCCGGAGTACTGCATTTCAACCCTGTATTTAATATAATTGGTTAAAATGCATATAGTTATCATTTGAAAGTTACATACTAAAAGGTTGTTAATGAAAATTCATAACACTTACGTACAACTAACATTTTTACTGGTACACATCACAAAAGCAGTCAGTTTATCCCAGTTTTGTATGATGAATAACAATTCATTTGTATATGAATTGACGAACATGTGTAATTTGTTCTTGTGTAGTATACAGATTATAAAATATAGAATAATAAAACAGATGATCATAATAATATATCTAGAAAATCTTTCTGATATTTAATTGTTAATTTTGACAAAGAATATACTTTATCGATTTCTACATCAATTACAATCGATCTACAAGTTATAATAAATTTGTCGTTATTTTGTGAAGAATAGAAAACAACATGTTTAATTACGAATATTTTTTGAAATATCAGTCAACCCAGATTTGCTTGAACAAATATTTTTTAAAGTTTGAATAAAGCTATAATTGTTTTAAACAGACTTGTATACTCACTACATATATGTTGCTGGAAATATAGGACACTAGTGTTACCTAATTATTAGGAAATAATATTTCCTAAATTTAAGAAATAAATGTTACCTAATTATTATTCTGTTATTTAATTACTTAAAACAATAGTTTATGACTATCCGAACTTTAAACTTATTACACTTTTGCTATTACTTGCGACTAGACTTTTAAATTAATCGGTTCTACAATCTCTACGAGTACAGGTCGTCAAAGTTATGTTAGCGTGATGCGCAGAGACGGATTTGGTAAAGATACGATGGTGGGGAGAAAGAGTAGGGCGGGTAGTGCGGTAGGGGAGGGGGCTTTTACAGCTGACTCACTGGAATGCACAACACAGCAAATAGTACCGTTATCGCTTTAGTTTATGTGACAGTGTTTATGCGTTTAGTGTATCGACCAAAACAGTATTTTTCAATACTAAATATGCCTCAACCGAAGACAACTCCGTTCGGCAAAGGAGTAGTGCTCAGAAGCCAAACTAAATGCATTATTATTAATGTATTTAAAAACATATCTTCTGAAAATCCCAACATGTCTTGTTCGGTAATTCAAAACCGCGTAGCAAACCTTTGTGGAATATCTGTTCATGCATTAAGGAAATTATTGACGGAGGAAAAACGACTAGGAGAAAACGAAACATTCAGTACACCGGGTAAAATTCGTCCAAGAAAAATTAAAAAAGTCAACATCGATGATTTTCAAAAATGTGCATTACGAAAAATAGTTCTTAATTTTCATACGACTCATCACGTGCTCCCAACATTGAAGAATGTGCTAAAAGTTTTAAAGCTTGAATATCCGGAATTAGAATTTAATTTCACTCATGAAACTTTACGCAAAATTTTAAGACCCATGGGATTTAAATGGAAAAAAACTGAAAATAAAAGAAGGGTTATGATCGAAAAACATGACATACGCTTTAAAAGAGTATGCTATTTAAATAAAATTCGACAGTATAGAGCGGAAAATAGGCCAATAATATTTTCAGATGAGTCTTATATTCATTCGACGCATACCACGAATTTAGCATGGACTGATGAATCTGTTAAAGGCTACAAAAAAAATATTTCAAAGGGATCAAGACTAATCATAGTCCACGCTGGCAGTGAAACAGGAGGTGTGGAAAATGCCCTTTTGGTCTTTAGAGCAGGCCAGAAAACAGGAGACTATCACAACGACATGAATGCGGAAAACTATGAGAAATGGATTAAAAATCAGCTAATTAAAAATCTCCCAAAAAATCGATTCTTGTGGTAGATAACGCTCCTTATCATAATAAATTAGCGGCTGTTACTCCAAATTCAAACAGCAGAAAGTCAATATTGATGACATGGTTAAAAGAAAGAAACATTCCATGTTCTGAAGCAATGTTAAAATGTGAACTGTATGAGTTAGTTAAAATGAACAAGTCACGCCACGAGGAGTATTATTTCGATCGCTTATTGGAACGTGAAGGTCATAAAGTATTGAGACTGCCACCTTACCATCCAGACTTGAATCCCATGGAATTAATTTGGGGGAAAATAAAAAATGAGTTTGGTATAGAGAACGTTACGAATGACATTCGTAATGTGAAAACAATGGTTGAAAAAAAGTTAAGCGAATTGAGTACCGATTTTTGGAAAAAATGTTGCGATCATGTATTAAAAATAGAAAATGAATATTACGAGACAGACAGAGCTATGGACATGCAGTTAGAAAGTCTAATAATTACAAATTATAGCCAATACTGTAACCAAAATATATTTGGTGAATTTTCTGGTTTCTCCGTACCGTAGGTTTATATGGTCTAGGCCTACGGGAGCCTCTTTTTCCTAAAAGAGCGACCTCCAACATGGTGGAAGGGTTGACGTATCCTTGGGGGCTTTTCACTAATGTCCACCGACCACAGATAATAAAATTGTTGACCGTAATAGCTACTATCCCTTCCTTACGTCAGCTGGAGTAGAACGAGTCAAAGCACGCATTAGCAAACGTAAGCGTCTAACGTGAGTCATCCCTTCTACAGCCGGCCGTTCTCCCCACTCACTTCTCCTGCATGCGCGAACTACGCTTACAAAACTTTGACAGCCTGTACAGTCAGTACCTACTATTATTAGGGACAGTCCATTACTTGAAAACGAGACCACTACAGTCGAGTTACAAAAAAACTGACAAGATCCGGCTTAATGTATACACTAAAGTGTAAGCGATGTGATTTAAAAAAAAATATTATTACAATGAATAAATACATCACCCAGTATAATATTTTTTTGCTAAAATCAATTACTTGGGAACGGGAAATTAATACCGACTTCTAATTTAAAGACAACTGTTTCATCCGCAGATCAAAAAGTTAGAATTAAAACCACGAGGTGCGGTAAACCCTATTGTTAACAAGGTTACTCTGGATTGCGTAATTTACGTTAATATTTAACATAGCAAGTTTAAGCACTGTTCTAAGCAAAATAGAGTCATTTAACACTAAAAACGCAACGACACTGAATTTAATACAAATAAATTATAAATTGTTCATATTCCTTAACTACGCACTTACCATAGGTAAGAAGTGATGCAATGTTGGAATCGAGGTGAAGCCTCCACAGTACTGTGGTCGTCTTAGGCAGCGTAGAATTCTTGAAGGCGATCACGCAACTAAAAAACTCAACTGAAATTATGAGTAAACGTAAAAGTTAAGCTTACAAAGCACTTAGTTTATTGCCGCGAGTACACGCACTAAGATTGCGCAACCGGCGAAATCGGGCGACACTTTTACTAACGCGGCGAAAACATACAGTTAAAATGTTCATTAAAAGTTCATTAACGCGGTCCGCACTTTAAGCACAATTAACGAACGAAAGCGGTACTTTAAATTGTCTGAAACAAAAGCCATGCGGAATAGGCTACGAGGTTTAACGTAAGACTGCACTGTTCGAGGGTCAGAACGATTCTACTTTGTGTTGAAGCGGAAATTAACGTAGAAAATAAGAAGGGAGTGGGGGTGCATAGAGCTCATCCAAGAAAATCAATAGTTTTCGGATATCGATTAGCGGGTCAGAGATCACGTGACCGATACGTCACGGTACAGCTGTTAGGTAGGTCAAAGCAACTTGAAACTTCGAGCGCTGACTCGAACATACCGCCCACCAAAACGAATGTTTTTAATCCGCCAGGTGGGTGGGGGGCGAAGAACCATAAAGCACCGGGACCCGAGGGTGCCGAAGAAGAAAGTGGCAGGGAAAACGAAGACAACCAAAAGAAACAACAGGGCGAGAACGCCGAAGAAAGAAGCTGTAGACAAGCGGTGAAAACTAAGGATGAAGCGGAAAGCCGACGAGCTTGTTGACTGGTCGTCTCAGCTGTCCGTGAGCGGTCTGGATGGTGGCTACTCTAGAGACGTGGTCTTTTCCAGGATGCAGACTGATGATCCTTCCCATAGGCCAATGAAGGGGGCTTGAGTGTTCTCCAGTTATGAAGACGAGTTGATTTTCCTTGAGTGGCGTCGAGTCCTTATTCCACTTGTGTCGTTGAATCTGAGTGTGTAGATACTGAGTGGACCAAATTTTCCAAAAGCGGTTGGACATCTGTTGGAGCATAGACCATCGAGATTTAAGCGGAGGCTCAGTAAAACATTCTTCGGGAAGTGACAGTAGTGGACGGCCAATCAGAAAGTGTCCAGGAGTGAGAAAGGACGCTCCTTCACTGGGGTCCGGCGAAACTTCGAAAATAGGACGACTGTTCAAAATGGCTTCTATCCGGATGAACAGAGTAGATAGCTCTTCAGCGGTGAGGGTGGTGTTGCCTACAGTGCGTCGCAATAACAACTTAGCGGATTTGACAGCGGCTTCCCAAAGTCCTCCAAAATGAGGGGCAGCCGGAGGGTTGAAATGCCAACTGATGCGTTGGTCAGCTAGTTTGCGTTCAATAAGTGAGCTAGAGCGGTCCAGAAACTTGTAGACATCGTTAAGTCGGTTAGCAGCGCCAGTAAAATTCGTGCCGTTATCGGAATAAATTTCTGAAGGTAAACCTCGTCTAGCGGTGAAGCGGTGTAAGGCGGCGAGGAAGGCATCAGTAGATAAGTCGGTCACCAATTCCAAATGAACTGCTTTAGTAGTCATACATACAAATAAACAGAGGTAAGCTTTCAATAGCTCGGAGGTGCGCAAATGGTTGGCCTTTGTGTCAAAAGGTCCAGCGAAATCTACTCCGACTCTATAGAAAGGCGGAGACGGCGTAACTCTTGATGAGGGCAAAGGTGCCATCATGGGCTGGCGTGGTTTAGTTTGCATGCGGAAACATCGAATGCACGCATGGATGCGTTGGCGAAGTAATGATCGCAGAGCTATGACCCAAAATTCACTGTTGATCAAGGCTTGAGTGGTACGCGGTCCGGCATGCAAGGCCAGCTTGTGATAATGGTCACAGATGAGGTCAACGTAATGATGGCGCTTTGGTAACAGAAGCGGGTGTTTAGAATCGTAACTAAGAGCCGAATGATCTAGCCTACCGCCCACCCTGAGTAGACCATGGGCGTCGATGAATGGTGTTAGATTGCGTAAATGGTCGTTGACGCGTTTACCAGTTTGAAGCTTTTGCAGAGCTTCACTGAAGACAGAGGTTTGTACCAGCTTAACGCATACAGCTTTTGCTTTATCCAACTCCTGTACTGACAGCGGTCGTAGCGTAGGTTTAACTGAGGCTGCTTTGGCCTTATAGCGCGTGTTGTGATGATGGACGATCGCTGGGCTCTTGTTGCGACAGTGGTCGATGAATCGTAATACGTACGCGAAGACATGATGAAGAGTAGTTAAGCTCGAATGCTGTTCAATGATTTCCATAAGACGGTTGGGCTCTTGCACAGCGGCGCAATTAACCTTAGCCTCAACCTTTGTTTCAGTCTGATCCGGGTTAGTGCCTTTAGGCCTAGACAGATTCCAAGTGGTAGGACAATGTAATAACCAAGGAGGTCCATGCCACCAGAGCGGGTGTGTAGCAAGTTGATCAGGCAAACAACCGCGAGACGCGACGTCTGCGGGGTTATCAAGAGTCGAGACATGAAACCAATGATCCATGGAGGTGATTGACACAATCTCAGTGATGCGGTTGGCTACGAAAGTTTTCAATTGATGAGGCGGGGTCTGAATCCAATGAAGTACTATCTCAGAATCAGTAAAGAAGAGAGTGTTAGCGATCGGAATGAAGTCAAGAGCTGGTTGAATTGATTTGTATAACTTAGCTAGCAGTACTGCGCCGCAAAGCTCCAAACGAGGTATGGTAAGTAATTTAACAGGGGCTACCTTACTTTTAGCTTTCAACAGGCTGACGTTGACGGACCCGTTAAGCTCAGATCTCAAATAGATAGAAGCAGCATAGCCTGCCTCAGAACCATCACAAAACCCAACGATGCGGTGACTAGCTGATCGCGTGCCTACATGGCGAGGAATTTGAATATCGGACAAACAAGCGAAATGGACAATGAAGCTGTCCCATTGATCGAGTAGAGGGGTTGGCAGAGGCTGGTCCCAGTCCAGTTTCTCCAACCACAAGCGTTTAAGAAAAGACTTAATCCAAAAGGTAATAGGCGTTAAGAAGCCAAGCGGGTCAAAGGTGCGAGCGACGTAGGATAAGATGGTGCGTTTGGTAGGCACCAGCGTGAAAGTTTGAGTTTGATATGAGAACGAGTCTGACGAGGGGTTCCATTGCAAACCCAATATTTTAATTGCAGCGGATTCGTCCTGAAACAACAGCGGATTTTCCAAGTGAGAGGCAGGTAGCGTTGCGAGTAGCGAGGGTTCATTCGACGACCATTTTCTGAGTTCCAGGCCGGCGCGAGCGAAAATGTCAATAAGTTCTTGTATTAGCGTCTTAGCGGCCTCGGGCGTGTCGGCTCCAGCGACGACGTCATCTACGTAGGTCTGATGAAGGATTGCTTCGGAGGCTGTAGGATAGCGGGTTCCTTCATCCTTTACTAGTTGTTCAAGCGTTCGCAAAGCTAAGTAAGCGGAAGGGGTTAGGCCATAGGTGACCGTAGCAAGTTCATACTCGATTAACGGTGATTGAGGTGAAGCACGGTAAAGTATGTGTTGGTAAGAACGATCCTCAGGTCGGACCAAAATTTGACGGTACATCATCTTGATGTCGGTGCAGACAGCGTAGGTATATAAGCGGAAAGATATGATTAAAGTAGCCAAGTCCTTTTGCAGTTTCGGACCGGATAACATTTGCTGATTCAGAGTGTTTGCGTGGCAATCAGGTGACGACGCGTTGAATACCACTCTAAGCTTAGTAGTAGAGCTGGTGGTCTTAAATACGCAATGGTGCGGAATAAGATAGTCAGAAGCCTTGAGGGCAGGGTACATGTGCCCTAGAGCGATATACTCGGCCATAAACTGATGATATTGTATGGCTACCTCAGGCTGGCGGCTTAAACGTCTTTCTAACGCATGATAACTCGCAAGAACAGTGTTACGGTTAGACTTAAGCGAGATAGCTTCCGGCTTAAATGGGAGTGCTACGATGTATCTTCCCGTTGCGTCACGATCAGTAGTGGTTGCGAACAGTTCTTCACACAGTTGATCTTCAGGGCTGAGGTGATTTGCTGGTGCGACTTCCTCAACTTCCCAAAAGCGTCTAATGTTGTCATCGATTGACTTCAGAGTAGTGATGAATACACGTGGCTGCTGAGGCATGCTATAAGGTATGGAACCCATGATGACCCAACCTAACCTGGTGTTGAGTGCCGAGGGTTGTCCGTGGATAATATTACAAGGTCCGTTCACAAGTATCTGTGTGAAAATGTCAGCACCTAGAATGATGTCAACACCGGACGGGGTGTCGAACTGAGGGTCAGCCAGCGGTAAGTGCTGATATTGAGCGCGTATGCAAGGCGCCAAAGCGGTAGATGGAAGCGGGTCAGTAATGCGGGGAAGCACAGCGGCTTCTGCGGTCAGCATGACACCTGGGTCATGTCTCGAGAAAATAAGCAAAGTGACGTACTCATGAATGCGGGTTGTCTTGGCTGCGACACCAATCAAAGAAAGATTTGATTTCCGAGCGGGTAAATTCAACAGAGTGCTCGCATGCTTGGTTATGACAGAGATTTGACTGCCTGGATCTATAAGTGCTCTAAATGGAAGCGGTCGGCCAAATTGGTCCTGAATGATGACCTGCGCGGTGCCTAACAGGGCGAGAGAAGCTTCAATATTACAAGAAAGAGCATGCGGTAGCGATTGAGTAGCGAGGTCGGGTCTGGCTGTTGAACGAGGGTGTCGAAATGAAACTAGTCATTGTTGTGCAGGAAAGTTGTCGTGTAACAATGTGTGGTGTGACTCTCCACAATGTTTACACTGTTTCACAGATTTACATTTGGACTGAAAGTGTGATCCAAGACAGTTAAAACAACGTCGTAATTTTACAATGGCACTTTTACGTTCGGACACAGTTAATTCCAGAAACGACTGGCAATTAAAAACATTATGGTTTGAGCCGCAATAATAACACATCCCAGTATGAGTGGTTGATATGTTGGCTTGAGCCATGTGAAGCGGTGGCAACCGATGTCGGAAAACTGAAAGCCTAGGCGCGTTCATAATTGGCGGCACATTTCCTTGTCTCCCTCCTGCAGACGGCCGTATGGGGCTCTGCATCATAGGTCTGGGCGCATAAGTGCGTGGTAGCATTTGAGACGTAGCCGTACTAACATAAGACGTCGACGGCTGGACCGTTGGACTATGTTCAGCTTCGAGGTTAGCTTCGACATGGTCAATATTTAAATTAGGGGCACCGCTGTTATTTGAGTCATTCAACGCAGAGACCATCACTCGAGGTTGCTGACCTAATCTTGAGTTAACTGCAGTCGCGGCAGAGGGTTGATTGAGCAACTCCATTGCTCTAGCCTGCTCAGTGACGAAATCATTTAAAAGTCTGTACGTGGGCATTTGATTTGTTCCCAATCTGGTTTCAAAGTTAAGTCGAGTCTGTGCATCTAAGTTGCCAACAGACATTTGAAAAAGTAAGAAGTCCGCTAAGTCGTCTAACTGGACAGCCTTTAGTGCGCACACAGCATTTGAATGTGCGGTTAAAAATCGGTTAAGTTCACTCTGAGACGCGTTCTTAATAGGCTTAAAGTCTTTAATGATTTGAAAATAATGATCGGCTAAACGGCGAGGGTTAGCATAACGATTGCGTAAGGCTTGATATGCGATATCATAATTATGCTCAGATATTGTAAGTCCCGTAACAATGGCTAAAGCGTCTCCTTTAAGCGCTGATTTTAAGTACTGAAATTTCTGTATTGCATTAATATTGCTATTGCAATGCACCATTGAGTCAAACATTGTTATAAAGTCAATCCATTCATTACTATTGCCTGAAAAGCTAGGCATTGTAAGGTTAGGTAAGTGAGGCGAACTTGTGCCGGGGTTGACCTGCGAGGTTAACTTCACCTCGGTCTTAATAATGTTCGGATATTTAGCCAACATTGGCAAATACGTGTCCTGAAATTGCTTTTTAATTTTAAATGCACTTTCAGCAAGATCGGCAACTTGACTGGCGAACGTTTTCTCTAATATCTCATAAGTTTCGATAAAATTAGATTGAATTCGACGAATTTCCCGTGCGAGGCCTTCTGGTATTTCTTTATCGTTAAGCACATTTTTCACTTGTTCCAGCTCGCCTACAATATCTCTCAATTTAGACAAATAATACTCCGTATTAATTTCCATTTTAATAATAAATTTCAAAAAAACCACAAACAATTGAAATTAAAAAACTCACTATAAGTTCAAACGCGATAATAAAGTGGACTGTATAAAATTTGTAAGTCTTAGCAAGCATAAACACTTCCTTGCTCGTAATCGTGCAACTATGAGCCACGTGGCTTATTGCGCAATGTGGCACCGGTAATTATCGTTATCGTTTTCCTGTATCGATGTGACGCACATTTCTCCACGTCGCTGTAAGCACATGGTTACGTTAGTCACAGCTTTAAAAATTTTAAAAATTTGTAAATTTTTATCGCTGAAATAACTCAACAAATGTTTAATTTGGTTACAAAGGAACCACGTGGTCACTAATACAATTATCGTGAAATTCAAAGAAAAACCCTAGGTCACTGAAATAATTCAAATAATCCGGCCCAGTGGGGACCAATGTTTAATCCGCAGATCAAAAAGTTAGAATTAAAACCACGAGGTGCGGTAAACCCTATTGTTAACAAGGTTACTCTGGATTGCGTAATTTACGTTAATATTTAACATAGCAAGTTTAAGCACTGTTCTAAGCAAAATAGAGTCATTTAACACTAAAAACACAACGACACTGAATTTAATACAAATAAATTATAAATTGTTCATATTCCTTAACTACGCACTTACCATAGGTAAGAAGTGATGCAATGTTGGAATCGAGGTGAAGCCTCCACAGTACTGTGGTCGTCTTAGGCAGCGTAGAATTCTTGAAGGCGATCACGCAACTAAAAAACTCAATTGAAATTATGAGTAAACGTAAAAGTTAAGCTTACAAAGCACTTAGTTTATTGCCGCGAGTACACGCACTAAGATTGCGCAACCGGCGAAATCGGGCGACACTTTTACTAACGCGGCGAAAACATACAGTTAAAATGTTCATTAAATGTTCATTAAAAGTTCATTAACGCGGTCCGCACTTTAAGCACAATTAACGAACGAAAGCGGTACTTTAAATTGTCTGAAACAAAAGCCATGCGGAATAGGCTACGAGGTTTAACGTAAGACTGCACTGTTCGAGGGTCAGAACGATTCTACTTTGTGTTGAAGCGGAAATTAACGTAGAAAATAAGAAGGGAGTGGGGGTGCATAGAGCTCATCCAAGAAAATCAATAGTTTTCGGATATCGATTAGCGGGTCAGAGATCACGTGACCGATACGTCACGGTACAGCTGTTAGGTAGGTCAAAGCAACTTGAAACTTCGAGCGCTGACTCGAACAACAACCCTATTTTTCAAAATACAGTAATTATGTTTTTTTTTTTTAACAGAAAAGTAACTAGCTATTAATTCAATTAGCTTCAACGTAAATCAGTTATTTTGCTTGAGACTCAACTTTAATCAATTAAAGTTTGATTATAAATTTGTATGGTTAAAATAATAAATTAAATAAACCCGTTCAAATAAGACTAAAAATTTATCTTAGTATAAACAAACTTAACTGCAACATAGAGCAGATCAGTAAAACCAAAAATAAATCAGTACCGTTCTCCATGCGAAATACGGCCAGTCTCAAATGCCCAGTCACTTTAAGAAATCTTCTAGTAGGCAAGATGATATAATATAACTCGATCCACGAATATATCAAGATGTTTAGCTAAGTTCATTCAAGTCTAACTATGTAAGAACACTAAAAAAAAAAGAATATGAAATTACTTGTGACCAGACATTCTATTAATATAAGTTGTTAAAATTATCAACATACACTTGAAAGTAACGTCATAGTCTAACGACTTATTCCCATTGTTAATTCCATCTTCTCGTGAGCTACTAGTTTTCATTAAACATTTGTGTATTTATATTTATATAAATAACCCGTAACTCGTTTCTGCCGCTATGTTCGGTGCAGCTGTGATTTCGGTTTCAATTCTTTAAAGTCAGAAGTGATGTGATCTAAAAGTATGTGTACACTGTATCGCGTTTATTAATTTAGAATGTCATTTTTATTTCTGTTGCTATGTTTGTATATTTCATATTGTTCTAATGTGTTTAATTTGTGGCCTTTGTTGTTGGATGTGTGGACAATTTTCTTGTTCATATTTGTTGATTCTATCTTCACGTGAGTTACTAGTATTCACTAAACACTTTCAAATGTTTATAAACTTGGCTATAGTAGCACTTACTTATATTTATTGAGGACGGCTATTTCGCGAGATGGTTCTCATTGTCAACTCATACATCGCCCAACAAAACGGCTACCAACACACACTCATAGACAACATTCTTAGGAAAATAAAACATAAACACCATCAAACACCCACTCAAACAAACCACACAAAAAATAACAAATACATATCCCTCACCTACCACAATAAAAACACACACAAAATAGCCTCCATATTCAAAAAAACTCCATTACCAAATATCCTACAAAACAACAAACACGCTAAGGAAACATATACAACCTTTTCAAAAAGAAACTGACATATACAAACTCTCAGGTATTTACTACTTGCAACGATTGTCCCAACTATTACATCGGTCAAACCGGCAGGTCATTCTACACACGCTTCGATGAACACATTACCCAAACAAAACAAACAAACCCTAAATCCAGCTACGCAAAACACCTAAATAACACCCAACACACACATACCGACATACACACTAATTTAAATATTCTACACACATTAAAACAGAGTAAAAAAAAACCAAAAACCTTAGAAAAATATGAAATCTATAAACACTACGCAACAGACAGTGAAAATATACTTAATGACCACACACACTTTGAAGCCAATAGTCTTTTCAAATACATCACACAAGACGCCGACACCTCACCTAATGTCATAAATCCAACCCTGTCATACCGTTTGTAAAGAGCCAAAAGCCGCTAGTAGAAGGTTAGCTTCGTAGAAGGAACAATCGTTTTGAAACGCGTCAGCAAGTAAGCAATTACGTATTCACTTAGTTAAGTAGTGTAAAATTAGTTTAATCAGTGAATTCAAGATGATTACATCAAGCAATTTCATAAAGTTCAGGGTGTTTTTCGGGCTAAAATTTTTTATTAAAATCCGATAAGCCTATAAGAATTTGTTTAACAGTTTGGTTTTGCTATAATTAAATGATTCTTAACTAAGTGAATACCTAAGGGCATATAGTTATAGTTTAATCAGTGAATTCAAGATGACTACAACAAGCAACCTTAAGTTTGGTTTTGTTTATAATTTGGAACACAACGTTTGCAACACAATACCCCCACCAATGTAATAAACCCAGTACACATTTTATTGACTTACGCCTTAATTTGGCACAATATCTTACAATTGGTAAATGTTCAAAGCACACAATATAGACCTAAATAGGCTACAGCAGTAAAAAAAAGTTTACTTTAAAGGAGAATATTAAATTTACTATTTTTACTCCCCTATGTATTACATGAAAAATTTTAATTAACTACTTCTAATTATGTTTTTGAACAATGGTTTTTTTCTATAGACCCCTTTTCAGTTGCTCCTCTCTTTAATTCATTCTAAGCTCGTATTCACTTGCTCCTCTCTTTAATTCATTCTAAGCTCGTATTCACTTGCTCCTCTCTTTAATTCATTCTAAGCTCGTATTCACTTACTCCTCTCTTTAATTCATTCTAAGCTCGTATTCACTTGCTCCTCTCTTTAATTCATTCCAAGCTCCTTACTAACCCTTAATTAATTCTTAAAATTTGTAGTCCATTACGTTCGGTGAATCTTATTAATCACTTAAACAATAGTTTATGACTATCCGAACTTTTCTTTACTAACGAATAAATTTACTTTACTTAATATTTCCATTTCCCACTGGGTAAATTTTTATTATTGTTTCATTTTCAAGCAAAGCTTGCTTATTAGATCTGTCTGATATATTTCTCATCAATCTGCTTAATTTTCTTAGAAATGTTTTAACTTCGTCAAATATTTGTTCCTTAACTACATTAATGTTTCTACAAAAAGTGTCCCAATTCTCTTTAGTTTCGCTTGCTAACTTTTAATGTAAATTCCAATTATACTGTACTTAATTTACTGTGCAGGTATTTTTTTTCTGAACTTGACCATTTCACCTTTGAAAACTGTAAAACTTTATCTGCTCTAGAATTTTTAATTTATTCCTTGAATAAATTTAAGAGTTATGTTATTTTTACACATCTCAAGATATTTTATATTCGCTAAAAATAATTTATTTTAATTTTTGGAATTAAATTACAATTTTGTAAGGTAAGTTTACATTTGTTCAAATAAAGGAGCTGTAGCTGGTGATGAAATTGTAACAAAATCGATAACATATATTTTATCCCTAATTAGGACACTTTCATTTCTATCAAATCAATTGAACCTATTGTATTCCATAATGGTTTCCAATTTGGTCATGTAAAACTAAAGGTATAAATGTCCAATATGGAATACAAAACATGAAGGTAATTGAGAATATTCAAATTATGATAGTTTTTTTTTTATTGTATTAGTCAAAGACGAGAATGTAAATATATTGCTTTAAAGTTGATAGTTGCCGATGATAACCAATGTTGGTTTTTCGCCAGGAAAAAAAAATTAAAGATGATAGCCTCGTTATCTAAAATATTTTTGCTGTGGTTATAATTAGGATTTTCCCAGGTAATTGGCATAAAAAATATAAATAAGAAAGTGATGACACCAGCTACAAGGGTAGCACAATCTAGTTTATCAAACCTACCTGAATCAGATTACATTTTGTATCAATATAAGATTTGACACCAGCCACAACGGAAGCAAAATTTGGTTTATCAAACCTAACCTGCATCAGCAAAATATATTTACAAAACTTTTTGAGGTCATTTGTAGATGCGATCTGTATTGTTCATGTGCAATACGTAAGTTTTAAGCAGGCAACGTTGAAAAATGTTTTGCAACCGAGGCGTGCCGATTTGTGCTATGATTATACAGTAAACTCCCGATTATACGTGGAATAGGGTGGCCCGGCAACGCCGGATAACGAATTCTCCGGATAATCCGCTATGAACAAAGAATACGCAAAACGATCGATAATCGATTATTATACCATAAGTTACTCAAATAATGACCCCGGTTAATGCAATTCACAAATAATCTTCAGAGGACAAAATAAATACAGAAAATAATTTAAAATGTCGATGTATTTGACGGATTATAACATGTACATTTATATGTCTAACTATTTACAATACGTACATAAGTATATGTCAAAAGTAAGTATATATGTACATATGTAATTTCCTTTAAACATAATACTTTCACTTTTTAACAAAAAAAATCTGTCACTTTGGTCTGTTTTTTTTGTGAGCATTGATTTAGCTTTAATGTGCGATCTAAGTTTCTTGAGAACCATTTTGTCTCACAGTGTCTACTTGTGTCACAAAGCCATAAAGATCGATAATGTATATGACAGACATGGATAATGCATAAGTCACGTCCTAGACTATTTATAGCCGAGATTAGCTGACATTTGTTTACAATCTTATGATACACACTAAGTTTTCGGGCGTCCAAACATTTTGTCATTGACACATATAGAGTAGTCTGCTCGCCCCTTTTATTTCGCTGGTCCGCGTCGGGATGCTTCCTTTTCAATGTAAAACTTAGTACGTACATATTTACATATCTATTCCCTTCATCTTAACTTCTATTAAGCCTTATATGTATTTACGTCGTAATTCACCGTTTGGAAATTTAAACGCATGAATCTGATTGGAATAAAAATTGGATATTTGTAAAACAATGGCAGACCCCGGATAATCCACAAACCGGTTAATCCGCCCACGGATAATCGGTAGTTTACTGTATTTATATCGACACAAAAATGACTTGGTTGTCAACCCCCCCTCTTACACAGTTTTTTCTTTTTTTTGCTTGCTTTTCCTGATCTGGCAAGTATAATTTGACTGTTATCGTTACGACTGGAATGTAGACAATATATTATATCTATGTTTTCTGAACGGGTAATACTGCAATCTTGTTTGTGGGGCACTAAATTTAGTCTTATTTCGAAGTTATGAATAAAGTAAGCATTAAAAAAAAACAGTTTTTATTTTAAATATAGGAAAGCTGTTCTCATTATTTTCATAAAAGATTTACACAAGTTATTGTCAAGAAATAGGCTATTCATTTAGAAAAATGTGAACTTTAAAAAAATAAATTTGGGTAGTTCTGAAGATCACACATTTGTAAGTCTACAAATTCAAGTTATTTACCTAGTCCTGTTGATTGCTAATAAATAAAAATATGTGAATGTTGCTGTGCTTCACATTATTATTGTTTAGGTAACCAAATTCGTGAACAAACTGGCAATACAATTTTTATTTTCAAATATTTCGAAAAAAAAATTGCAGATGCTATATTATTATACGGTACTTCGGTCATTTGCTCTTTCCTATTAGCAATTTCCTTACATGCCTTTTTTTCTAAATACAAATACATAGCTTTTATTTTGGAATTTCTTTAGTATAATTATGTAAATACTAGCTTTACCTGGCGCACGTTTCTGCGCCTGAAATCATAATTTTCTAATAAGAAAAGCAAATCAAACATATTTCATTTACTGTAACGCTAGAGGATAGACTGTTTTTCTTCAATACATAAGGCATATAAACATACAAATTTTAGTTGTCGCAACACGTGAGCAAGCAACATTTAATAGTAGGAAATACTCTCAACAAACAATTTAAACCCAACAACAAAATCAACGACATTTACAACACCACTGGAGTTTACAAACTAACTTGCAGTTCATGCCCCAGTTTTTACATAGGCCAGACAGGGAGGTCATTCTACACACGTTACTAAGAACATATAAAAGCACTAAAAAACAATAACTACCAATCAAACTTCGCCGATCATCTCAACTCTATAAAACATGACTACATAGACATAACATCTAACCTACAAATTCTCCATAAACAATACAGAAATAACCAACGCTACATAACCGAACAATACGAAATATATAGGCACTTCAAACTACACCCTACACACATACTCAATACACAATTACATTACAACTCACACGCACTTTTTGACATCATAACTCCTAATACACACAAAATACACCCACACCACCAAAATATCCCACCCCCACCCTAACCTACGTAAACCTTGAGATCAGTTACGGCCTGAGTTGACAAAGGGACACATCTCCCGAAACGGCCGTCCTCAACAAGCAAAGTAAGTGCTACTATAGGCAAGTTTAAAACATTTAAAAGTGTAAGTGATTACTAGTAGCTCACACGAAGATGGAATCAACAAATGTTAGAAAATTAAGTTCGAATGTTCCAAATTTAATCCAGCAATGGTCTATGATTGATCTTCTGCCTTGCTTATGGTTATTGCGAATGCAAGACGTAAAGGAAATTATAGTCCTTTGAAATCAATGGGTAGATCTGATGAAATCATCGGTATTCATGGAATTAAGACCATCTTTCCTTTGAACTTGTCCACAATGATTTCTGCCCGGATCAAGTTGGGTGTCAGTTTTTTTGTGGTTAGTCTGGTTCAGCTTTGGTAGAATCAAAGTTCGCAAGAGTATTATCGACGATCTTACTTTTAATATCAATATGCATGATAGCAATAATTGTACATAGAATTTACCAATTTTAAAGAATTTAAAATAATTATATAATGTATTTTTATTTTTGCATTATGTTTATAAATATTTTAATTAATTACGTAACGCTAGTATAGATATACATTTTAACTTTAGACCTTCCATAAGGAAGGCTGTACACTGAATCATCCTAAACCTCTAGGGCGGAGCCATGTGGATGGATCTGCACCAAACGTCACACGAACCCTCCTGGGAGTATGTTAAACAATCCCTCCAACTTCCATTAACTTCTGTTCATCGGTTTAGGTGTTCATAAAACACACACACACACACACACACACACACACATATATATATATATATATATATATATATATATATATATATATGCTTTAAGCATATACTATAAGCTTTAAGCTCTACTAGAACTAACCTAAAAATATATATATATACTGTACACACATATACATACATAGGTTTTTTGAACCATCCTAAGTCTCTGGGGCAGAGTCCTTTGGATGGATCTGAACCAAACCTGGGAATATGTTGATAAATCTCTCCATATTTCATTAACTTCTGTTCAGCGGTTTAGACGCCCATGAAGTACATACATACACTCATACATATATATATACATCGGTTTTTAAACCATCTTAAGCCTCTGGGATGTAGAACTGTAGATGGATATACCCCAAATGTCACCGATACCATTCTGGGAAAATGTTAAACTCTCCAAATTTCACTTACTGTTCACTAAACATGTGTTCAGCGGTTTATGCATCTATAACATACAGACACACACACAAACATTCATTTTTATATATACAGATTAAAAAAGAATTACGTTTTTATTTTTTAGAAATAGGAAATCAAAGTTGACAAGTTCTCTTCTTTATAAAAATGTATTGTAAGTTGTAGTTCCTTGATGAAAGACTAGTTTACTTTAATATTAAGGTCTCAGTATGCTGTTTATATCTAGAATCATTTTTAAAATTTTTTAAAAAACAATCAATTTCATTATATTACTTATCGTTTTGTAATTACACTTTTATTTAAAACGATGTTTAAATATTTACAAACATAATAAGATGCATTATGTGCTATGCTATAACCAAGTCCAAAGGTATTGCTATTTTAGACAAGAAGTTATGAGGTTTTTATTACGTTTATTATTTATGTTTCAATATGTTGTTAAATCTGCAATTGTTTACAAAAAACATCACTATATATTTCCCATTATTTTGTAATTACACTTAATGTTCAAAAAGATGTTTAAGTAGACTATTTACAATTATAATAGGATACTTTACGATCTATGGTCTAATCAAACTGAATAATATTACTGCATTACATTTACTTTACTAACGGTAAAGTTAAACCGTAGCATTTTGAGAAGTAATTTAAAGGTGTTAATAATACCTATTAAGTTTAGATATTTATAGAAATATAACTTCCCATTTATTAACATCAAGTTGTGCGTTGAACGCCTGCGGAACAGCATAGCGATAACCCGCAACATTACTTTTAGTTGAAGTCCGTGTAATAAGATTTTTTGAATGTTGCGTATTTGGTTAATTGACGGCTGCGCATTTTGGTTAGATGAAGTTTGGTCATTTGAAGTAACCCCGATTTAACAGCATCAAACTAACCTTCCTGTGCACACTTATCAGGTTTTTATCTTTTGTGTACTCTCCTCACATGTTTATTATGATCATATTTAACAGCAACAAAATAATCTCATTCTGCATATTTATGAGGTTTTTCTCTTTTGTGTACTTTCCTTACATGTTTATTAAGATCATATTTAACGGCAACAAAATTATCTCAATGTGCACATTTATGAGGATTTTCATTTTTCTGTACTTTCCTTACACATTTATAAGGCTCATATTTAACAGCAACAAAATAATATCATTGCGCATATTTATGAGGGTTTTCTATTTTGTGTACTTTCCTTACATGTATATTAGGATAATATTTAACGGCAACAAAATAACTCCATTATGCATATTTATGAGAATTTTTCCTTTGTGTACTCTCTTAACATGTTTATTATGATCAGATTTAACGGCAACAAAATAATTCCATTGTGCACATTTATGAGGTTTTTTCCTTTGTATACTCTCTTAACATGTTTATTATGATCAGATTTAACGGCAACAAAATAACTCCATTGTGCACATTTATGAGGTTTTTTCCTTTGTGTACTCTCTTAACATGTTTATTATGATCAGATTTAACGGCAACAAAATAACTCCATTGTGCACATTTACGAGGTTTTTTCCTTTGTGTACTCTCTTAACATGTTTATTATGATCAGATTTAACGGCAACAAAATAACTCCATTGTGCACATTTATGAGGTTTTTTCCTTTGTGTACTCTCTTAACATGTTTATTATGATCAGATTTAACGGCAACAAAATAACAAAATTGTGACTTTTATGAGGTTTTTCCTTTGTGTACTCTCTTAACATGTTTATTATGATCAGATTTAACAGCAACAAAATAATCTCATTGTGCATATTGAGGTTTTTCTCTTTTGTGTACTCTCCTTACTCATTTATTAAGATCATATTTAACGGCAACAAAATAATCTCATTGTGCACATTTATGAGTTTTTTTCCTTTGTGTACTCTCTTAACATGTTTATTATGATCAGATTTAACAGCAACAAAATAACTCCATTGTGCACATTTATGAGGTTTTTTCCTTTGTGTGCTCTCATAAAATGTATATTAAGATCATATTTAATGGCAACAAAATAATCTCATTGTGCACATTTATGAGGATTTTCTCTTTTGTGTACTCTCCATACATTTATAAGGATTATATTTAACGGCAACAAAATAATCTCATTGTGCATTTGTATGAGGTTTTCCTGTGTTGTGTACTTTCCTTACATGTATATTAAGATCATATTGTGCACATTTATAAGGTTTTTCTCTTTTGTGTACTCTCCTTACATGTTTATTAAAATCATATTTACAGCAACAAAATAAACTAATTGTGCATTTGTATGAGGTTTTCCCCTTTTGTGTAATTTCCTTACATGTATATTAAGATCATATTTAACAGTAACAAAATAACTCCATTGTGCACATTTATGAGGTTTTTTCCTTTGTGTACTCTCTTAACATGTTTATTATCATCAGATTTAACGGCAACAAAATAACAAAATTGTGACTTTTATGAGGTTTTTCCTTTGTGTACTCTCTTAACATGTTTATTATGATCAGATTTAACAGCAACAAAATAATCTCATTGTGCATATTGAGGTTTTTCTCTTTTGTGTACTCTCCTTACTCATTTATTAAGATCATATTTAACGGCAACAAAATAATCTCATTGTGCACATTTATGAGTTTTTTTCCTTTGTGTACTCTCTTAACATGTTTATTATGATCAGATTTAACAGCAACAAAATAACTCCATTGTGCACATTTATGAGGTTTTTTCCTTTGTGTACTCTCATAAAATGTATATTAAGATCATATTTAATGGCAACAAAATAATCTCATTGTGCACATTTATGAGGATTTTCTCTTTTGTGTACTCTCCATACATTTATAAGGATTATATTTAACGGCAACAAAATAATCTCATTGTGCATTTGTATGAGGTTTTCCTGTGTTGTGTACTTTCCTTACATGTATATTAAGATCATATTGTGCACATTTATAAGGTTTTTCTCTTTTGTGTACTCTCCTTACATGTTTATTAAAATCATATTTACAGCAACAAAATAAACTAATTGTGCATTTGTATGAGGTTTTCCCCTTTTGTGTAATTTCCTTACATGTATATTAAGATCATATTTAACAGCAACAAAATAATCTCATTGTGCACATTTATGAGGTTTTTTCCTTTGTGTACTCTCTTAACATGTTTATTATCATCAGATTTAACGGCAACAAAATAACAAAATTGTGACTTTTATGAGGTTTTTCCTTTGTGTACTCTCTTAACATGTTTATTATGATCAGATTTAACAGCAACAAAATAATCTCATTGTGCATATTGAGGTTTTTCTCTTTTGTGTACTCTCCTTACTCATTTATTAAGATCATATTTAACGGCAACAAAATAATCTCATTGTGCACATTTATGAGTTTTTTTCCTTTGTGTACTCTCTTAACATGTTTATTATGATCAGATTTAACAGTAACAAAATAACTCCATTGTGCACATTTATGAGGTTTTTCCTTTGTGTACTCTCATAAAATGTATATTAAGATCATATTTAATGGCAACAAAATAATCTCATTGTGCACATTTATGAGGATTTTCTCTTTTGTGTACTCTCCATACATTTATAAGGATTATATTTAACGGCAACAAAATAATCTCATTGTGCATTTGTATGAGGTTTTCCTGTGTTGTGTACTTTCCTTACATGTATATTAAGATCATATTGTGCACATTTATAAGGTTTTTCTCTTTTGTGTACTCTCCTTACATGTTTATTAAAATCATATTTACAGCAACAAAATAAACTAATTGTGCATTTGTATGAGGTTTTCCCCTTTTGTGTAATTTCCTTACATGTATATTAAGATCATATTTAACAGCAACAAAATAATCTCATTGTGCAGATTTATGAGGTTTTTCTCTTTTGTGTACTCTCCTTACATGTTTATTAAAATCATATTTACAGCAACAAAATAAACTAATTGTGCATTTGTATGAGGTTTTCCCCTTTTGTGTAATTTCCTTACATGTATATTAAGATCATATTTAACAGCAACAAAATAATCTCATTGTGCAGATTTATGAGGTTTTTCTCTTTTGTGTACTCTCCTTACATGTTTATTAAAATCATATTTACAGCAACAAAATAAACTAATTGTGCATTTGTATGAGGTTTTCCCCTTTTGTGTAATTTCCTTACATGTATATTAAGATCATATTTAACAGCAACAAAATAATCTCATTGTGCAGATTTATGAGGTTTTTCTCTTTTGTGTACTCTCCTTACATGTTTATTAAAATCATATTTACAGCAACAAAATAAACTAATTGTGCATTTGTATGAGGTTTTCCCCTTTTGTGTAATTTCCTTACATGTATATTAAGATCATATTTAACAGCAACAAAATAATCTCATTGTGCAGATTTATGAGGTTTTTCTCTTTTGTGTACTCTCCTTACATGTTTATTAAAATCATATTTACAGCAACAAAATAAACTAATTGTGCATTTGTATGAGGTTTTCCCCTTTTGTGTAATTTCCTTACATGTATATTAAGATCATATTTAACAGCAACAAAATAATCTCATTGTGCAGATTTATGAGGTTTTTCTCTTTTGTGTACTCTTCTTACATGTTTATTAAGATCAGATTTAGCAGCAACAGAATAATTGTCCACTTTCTTAACATGTTTATTATGATCAGATTTAACAGCAACAAAATAACTCCATTGTGCACATTTATAAGGTTTTTCTCTTTTGTGTACTTTCCTTATATGTATATTAAGATCATATTTAACGGCAACAAAATAATCTCATTGTGCACATTTATGAGTTTTTTTCCTTTGTGTACTCTCTTAACATGTTTATTATGATCAGATTTAACAGCAACAAAATAACTCCATTGTGCACATTTATGAGGTTTTTTCCTTTGTGTACTCTCATAAAATGTATATTAAGATCATATTTAATGGCAACAAAATAATCTCATTGTGCACATTTATGAGGATTTTCTCTTTTGTGTACTCTCCATACATTTATAAGGATTATATTTAACGGCAACAAAATAATCTCATTGTGCATTTGTATGAGGTTTTCCTGTGTTGTGTACTTTCCTTACACGTATATTAAGATCATATTGTGCACATTTATAAGGTTTTTCTCTTTTGTGTACTCTCCTTACATGTTTATTAAAATCATATTTACAGCAACAAAATAAACTAATTGTGCATTTGTATGAGGTTTTCCCCTTTTGTGTAATTTCCTTACATGTATATTAAGATCATATTTAACAGCAACAAAATAATCTCATTGTGCAGATTTATGAGGTTTTTCTCTTTTGTGTACTCTCCTTACATGTTTATTAAAATCATATTTACAGCAACAAAATAAACTAATTGTGCATTTGTATGAGGTTTTCCCCTTTTGTGTAATTTCCTTACATGTATATTAAGATCATATTTAACAGCAACAAAATAATCTCATTGTGCAGATTTATGAGGTTTTTCTCTTTTGTGTACTCTCCTTACATGTTTATTAAAATCATATTTACAGCAACAAAATAAACTAATTGTGCATTTGTATGAGGTTTTCCCCTTTTGTGTAATTTCCTTACATGTATATTAAGATCATATTTAACAGCAACAAAATAATCTCATTGTGCAGATTTATGAGGTTTTTCTCTTTTGTGTACTCTTCTTACATGTTTATTAAGATCAGATTTAGCAGCAACAGAATAATTGTCCACTTTCTTAACATGTTTATTATGATCAGATTTAACAGCAACAAAATAACTCCATTGTGCACATTTATAAGGTTTTTCTCTTTTTTGTACTTTCCTTATATGTATATTAAGATCATATTTAACGACAAAAAAATAATCTCATTGTGCACATTTCTGAAAACAAGAATACTTTTAATATATATTTATTCTCTTAGTTTTTGAAATATTTTCAATTTATTAACTATATTACAAGAAAACATATCACCATATTTAATATTTATTATATATATATATATATATATATATATATATATATATATATATATATATATATATATATATATATATACTATATTATTTATAATATACGGTCAGCATATTATACATTTACAAGAAAAACACTATATATAACATTTTGTGTGTTTTACAAGCATAGAATTATCATTAATTTAATTAGTACCACTTATTCCTGCTACTATCCTTTCATTATTTTAATTTATTAATATTTAACAGGTTAATTTGTTGTGCCCCAAATTTATATTTTAAATACATTACAATATATAGAAGATAATCAAAATTTCTGGACTTACCAAAAAAAACTCCCTGATTACCTATTTAGTTGACTTCAATAACACTTTTATTAAAAATTTACATGTCCTATAATAGAAATTGATGTCTTTCCAGCTAGCTTAACTTCAACAGTAAAACAACATTTACCCATAACTGTAACAAACCACAACATGAGTAAGCTTGATCTATCCTCAGCATTCTCATGTACTGGCTCAGGGGGAGCATGGTCCACTTGGATTCCAAGGTGACGGAGTATCTTCTTGCTTCTTAGTTGGTGGAATGTTTTTTGTTCTGATCGTGAATCTCATAACTTTTTAATTCCAACATCTCAGGCCCTCATGGCTTCTAGAGCTTGACTAACTCCTCCATCATCCCTTTAGCAGGTTTATCTTCAGCCCACACAACAACTACTTCCCTTAATACGCATCCCTTCATCGCTTTCGTTTTTCCCAGTCTTGTCCACCAATGGTCATTCTTTTCTTATTTCCATCTGTTGCCCTTTGCCAAACAAAAAAAAATTGTGCTTTCCCACACAAATGATTTTTGGAAATTTGGTTTATCTCCAAGGAGTCTAACTTGAAAACTGCACACACTACATTGTTTTGCCCTCACAAAGCATTACACACATGTTGTATAAGAAACCTAAAGGCTTAGCTAAATACATACACTGTGAACATTTATAAGGGTTTTCTCCAAAATAAGTATTCATGCGTTTTTAAGGTTTCTTAATTCTTTAACAGAATAAATACACTATGATCACTTTAATGCTTTATAAACAGAACGTGTAAACAGATGTACTTTAAGTTTCCCTGATACATTAGCTGGATAACTACACTGTGAACATTTGTAAGATTTTTCATCAGAACGGCTTTGCATATGGAATCTAAGATTCTTTAAATGTTTAGCTAAATAACTACATTGTGAACATGTGTAAAGTGTGTTACCTGACTGGGTATGAAAATATTTTTTAAGCCTTCTTGATACAGTAGCTGAATAACTACACTGTGAACATTTGGAAGGTTTACCTCCAGAATGGTTGTACATATGATATCCAAGGCTCTCTAAACAGTTAACTGAATAAGTATAGCTCTACTGTGGACATTTGTAATATTTCTCTCATGAATGAGTACGCTTTGCAACGAACCCACCCATATATGCTATCTATTAACAACCTGCCTTCTATTTAAGCCCATGCAATGACACACCAACTTGACTTGCTGTTTTAAAATGCTCCCTACTGTTAACTAATATTGTGAGGGCTATATCGTCATATATGTCAGTAATTTTGTCAGTTGAAAAGATACATATTAGCATGAACAATCATTACATACATATAATCTTACCATTTGCCATTCTTAACAGGTGATCCAAATGGGCTGTGCAAAATATGACCCTGCTTAAGTTTTAAAATAGCTCAAATATTTTAAATTAACTCACTCTCAAGAGGAAACTCCTGTTGTAATATTAGGCTTTTATTTTATAGCATTTATTATTTTATGAATTTAAATACTCTTCATATAACTTGCAACCATTATTTTATAGTAGGGAAAAAACTTCAAATTTTTATTTATTTATTAACACAGGATATTTTGAAATAAATTAAAATGATTTTGTATAATAATTTTAATGATAAAAAATATACATAAAAATCAACAAAATTATACACTTCAAGATTTCTACTGCCTTCCTCAATATGCAGAAAATATTTCAACACCACATATTTGATTAAATTATTTTTTTTTACATATATTTAATTTTTGTTATGAATTTAATCATTGATTCTTGAAAACTAAATTATTTTCACAGTATATGATAGGTTAAATATTACATATATTAAATAATTTTAAACTCTTGAATTAATTTTTCTCAAGTGGCATTATAATATTTTGTTATATTAATAGTTATTTAATAATTTCAAAATCATTTTCCAATATTACATGAAATTATTACTCACATTTAATATTTTAAATTATTCAAACTTTTGCAAAAATTCTTTTCTCTTTTGATCTTATTTAAAATTTATAGTTGAAACCATTCTAATGAGTTTAATTAAATGTTTTGTTGGTTTCTTTATGATTAAGCTGGTCTAGAAACTTAATTTTTATTTTTTCTGACTCCTCTAAAAACTCTTGCGCTTTCGTATTTATTGGCCTCGCGGCATTTCCCTTAGCTTATGTTCGTGTCTTAAATTGTTTCCTCCTTACGTGAACCAGCTTCCTTGAAGGCTGTCAACATTCTTTTAATTCCTAAAATGTCTATTTTATTTATTTTGCTGTCACACTTTACTTGTTCTTTAGAAATGTCAATGGTGGTTGTAGGTGCTCAGGTTCAAAATATAGTACTTTTTAGTTATTTTCGTGCACTTAATAATCGGTACTACACTCCCGGTTTATCAAATTCATTTGTTAATTACAATTTTTATTATTTACTAAAAAATATTGGCTTTTTCCATTCTTTTATTCTATGCTTTGCTTTAAATTTTCTTTAATATAAAAATTGTTAACATTTGGTCGTTAAATTTTAATTTTTAAATTCAAATTTATAAAAATTTTAATTTTTTTAGATTGCAAGGGCAAACTGCCAGCATGTGTTTTTCAATTCTATTTAATTCAGTAGCTGAATAACTACATTGTGAACATTTATACGGTTTCTCTCCTGAATGGGTACACATGTGTTTTTTAAGTTACTTAATATGTTTTACTTCTTTGCACAGGCATCCAGCTTCAAGAGTAGCCGATAACACAATGTCTACAGTACAATATCCTTGCCAGCCCCAATGCTTCTTGTTTATGAGAATATGTTGAAACTTCCACTCTAAGGAAGTCCCTCATTGGTACATGCAGTCGAAAAAAATGTGCTTTACGCTTTCATCTTCATG
Organism: Prosapia bicincta; assembly: GCA_036971475.1. NCBI lineage: Eukaryota > Metazoa > Arthropoda > Insecta > Hemiptera > Cercopidae > Prosapia > Prosapia bicincta. The sequence goes on along the minus strand of JBAIZL010000002.1, from coordinate 127,303,345 downwards.
CTCACAGTGTGCACAGATTGTAAAATTAGAAAGATTAAATCTAAATAAATATTTCTCTGTCACTAGATGGACATGCTCAAGCTGCAAACGGACGGGAAACTTTCCTGAAAAAGGTGACGACCTGTAGCCTCTTCTTTTAAGATTCAGTCCAAAATTTATGAAAGTATTTATTAACCAAGCTTTTACAATACATCAGTGGATACTTGGCTTTAAATGTTGGGTACATACCGCTTTTCATGAAGCTGTTTCATCAGTCCTCACGTTTCCTGGTATTCCACAATGGTTGAGTACCTATTGAAGAGTTATGTCCTTCCCCTTCTTCTTCAGGTTGTTAGCAAATTTTCTTATTTCAGCTATGGGAAAGGAGTAGTCTCCTGTAGATGAATTTAAGAGAGCCTGGAGGGCAGATCTGGAGTTAGTGAATATGCATATTTTCTCCTCCTTTGCTTCGAAGCAATTTGCCAATACAGCATCTATGTCCATACTAGAGTGGACGTTTACAGGGACGTAAAGGTAGATATTAGTAGATACGTTGAAAAAAATTAACACCGAAAAAAATTCTAACATGATCATTGTAGCAGGTATGTATCATTTCAAACATTTCAGAACTTTTGGATGGTCCTGTTTGCTCCTTCTGCTTGGCAGGTTCAAAGTAATTTTTATTCCTGACAAGGTAGTGGGCGACTTGCGATAAAAAGCAAGTATATGCACAAGAGTTGAGACATTTCGCAAGTATATGGAACAGAATTCTGCAACATGGCAGACAGATCATTTGTTTTGTAACTGAAGGATTGTTTAGTTTGGTTAATACCCTTTCCTGCATTGTGAAGGGTTGGAGAGTCTTTATAGCCAGAAACTTTGAGCAGATCCGTTTGTCAATATAGAGCATGATGGGTATCACACCTAATTTCACCTCCATTGCAGCAATTGGGGTGGTATTAGTACATCCCAGGCTAGATATGGTAGTTGAATAACTACACTGTGAACATTTGTAAGGTTTTTCACCAGAATTGCTATACAATTCGCACTCTACACTCATTTAAGGCTGTCTAAATGATTAGCTGAATAAGTTCATTGCGAACATTTCTAAGGTTTCTTACGAGTGTGTCTTTTAATGCCACTTGATTCAATAGTTACATAACTACACTGTGAACATTTATAAATATTCTCTCCTGAATGGGTACGCATGTATTTTTGAAGTGAACCTGATACAGTAGCAGAGTAACTACACTGTGAAGATATGTAAGGTTTCTCTCCTGAATGGTTAATCATGTGTTTTTTAAGTGAACCTGATACAGTAGCAGAGTAACTACACTGTGAACATTTGTAAGGTTTCTCTCCTGAATGGTTAATCCTGTGTTTTCAAGTGAACCTGATACAGTAGCAGAGTAACTACACTGTGAACATTTGTAAGGTTTCTCTCCTGAATGGATAATCATGTGTTTTTTAAGTGAACCTGATACAGTATCAGAGTAACTATACTGTAAATATGTGTAAGGTTTCTCTCCTGAATGTTTAATCATGTGTTTTTTAAGTGAACCTGATACAGTAGCAGAGTAACTACACTGTGAACATTTGTAAGGTTTATCTCCTGAATGGATATTCATGTATTTTTTAAGTAAACCTGATACAGTATCAGAGTAACTATACTGTAAATATGTGTAAGTTTTCTCTCCTGAATGGATAATCATGTGTTTTTTAAGTGAACCTGATACAGTAGCAGAGTAACTACACTGTGAACATTTGTAAGGTTTCTCTCCTGAATGGTTAATCATGTGTTTTTTAAGTGAACCTGATACAGTAGCAGAGTAACTATACTGTGAACATTTGTAAGGTTTCTCTCCTGAATGGATAATCATGTGTTTTTCAAGTGAACCTGATACAGTAGCAGAGTAACTACACTATGAACATTTGTAAGGTTTCTCTCCTGAATGGATAATCATGTGTTTTTTAAGTGAACCTGATACAGTAGCAGAGTAACTACACTGTGAACATTTGTAAGGTTTCTCTCCTTAATGGATAATCATGTGTTTTTTAAGTGAACCTGATATAGTAGCAGAAGAAATACACTGTGAACATTTGTAAGGTTTTTCTCCTGAATGGATAATCATGTGTTTTTTTAAGTGAACTGATACAGTAGCAGAGTAACTACACTGTGAACATTTGTAAGGTTTCTCTCCTGTATGGATAATCATGTGTTTTTTATGGCTACTTGATATAGTAGCTGCATAACTACACTGTGAACATTTATAAGGTTACTCTCCTGAATGAGTAAGCATGTGTTTTTTAAGGCTCCTTGATACAGTAGTTGCATAATTACACTGTGAACATTTATAAGGTTTTTCTCCTGAATGAATACGCATGTGTCTTTTAAGGCTACTTGATATAGTAGCTGCATAACTACACTGTGAACATTTGTAAGGTTTCTCTCCTGAATGCTTGAGTATATGATATTTAAGGTTCTCTAAATACGTAGCCGAATAACCACACAGTGAACATTTGTAAGGTTTTTCTCCTGAATGAGTACGCATGTGTTTTTTAAGGCTACTTGACTCAATAGTTGCATAACTACACTGTGAACATTTGTAAGGTTTCTCTCCTGAATGAGTAAGCATGTGTTTTTTAAGGCTACTTGACATAATAGTTGCATAACTACACTGTGAACACTTGTAAGGTTTCTCTCCTGAATGGGTATATATGTGTCTTTTAAGGCTACTTGATTTAGTAGTTGAAAAACTACACTGTGGACATTTGTAAGGTTTCTCTCCTAAATGGGTATATATGTGTCTTTTAAGGCTATTTGATTGAGTAGTTCCATAACTACACTGTGAACACTTGTAAGGTTTCTCTCTTGAATGGGTATATATGTGTCTTTTAAGGCTACTTGATACAGTGGCTGAATAACTACACTGTGAACACCTGTAAGGTTTTTCACCAGTATGGCTTCGCAAGTGTACTTTAAGGTTGTATAATCGATTAGCTGAATAATTACAATGTACACATTTGTAAGGTTTTTCTCCAGAATGAGAATGCATATGGTCTTTAAGCTCTCCTAATTCCTCAGTGTAATAACTACAATATGAACATTTGAATGGATTTTCCTTAGTATGAGCTATAAAGTATTCTTTTACACTAGCTGAGTGTCCAGCTGTAAAATCCCATTGTTGACTCTTATAAGTTCTTTTATGAATGTGTTTTTTTGAGTGGATAATAAGTTCATATATCTTTGAGCAGACATAATGACATTCTTCACATTTGAATAACTTATTCATGTCTTCCCTATCAGTCATCATGAGAGCAGACATTATTAGTGGTGTATAATTATACACTGAGTGTCCATCTTGCTTATAACTGTAGTAATACATCACTGGTTTATCAGAGCCTGGATACATTTTTCTATAGTTCTTCTTATTGTTTCAAGTATAGAAGGTTGTTACCACATGTCTGACAAACATCTGAAAATTGAGATATATTCCACTTTAATTTAAATTTCCACTTTAAATTTTGTACTATTCAATTTTAATAACCTATTATTACTAATCATTACTTTAGAAAGATCATTCAAAAGAGATAAACAGTCAATATACTGATATCAGTAATAAAATTAATAACATAATGTTGCTAAAATCACACACACAAGGACACAAACACACAAACACGTGCATGCGCACGCACGGGTGCGAGCACACACACATGCACATTAATGTTTTCTTCTAGCATGTAATAATAAAGTAAATTCTGGTTGTTTATGAAAAACAAAACATAAAAATAAAATAATAAAATAAAAGTAAAGAAAAACCACCAAAGTTCAAGAGAAGTTATAAAAATCTAATAAAAACACACTATTGTGAATTAACAAATTTATTTAATAAATGTAACTAATAAATGGTTGAATAATTGCTCCAAAATTAGGAAAGTGTCAAGTGCAGGAAGAAATAGATCCGAGTGCCGTTAAAGGGCAAGTTACGACCGGAGGGGGCTAGAACTGTCATTCAAATTCGTAACAACAATTTGAAGGGTAAAGAAGAATATGGCGTTAAAAAATATCACCATATTACACCATAATTGACATTTTCAAGTATCATCGAAAAAACGAGCAAAAATCTTCGAAAAAAGTTCAATAGGACACTATGTTACAAGTCAAGACAAAGACTTAACAAACCAATAAACTCCATTATCAGGGCAGGGGAAAGCAGCAAGGGGGCTCGTAAATCAGCTTTCGTTGGAGACGGACGTAGATAAGAATAAGAGTAGGTTGCCCAGGCTAGGGATCCAGCATAATCATGAAAATAGGGATATGCCGGTTTACCACCATGACAAAGAGATAAGCCTGGGTGAATTATCCATGAATCTCAGGAATGAACTATTAGAAGAGGAGGAAGACCCAATACAATCTAATAGGCAGATAGATCCGTGTCTGGCTAATTAATGTTACATAAAAGGACAAGAAATTACAGCAGAGATTGACACTGGGGCCCAAATGTCGGTGATTCAGACCAATAAATACTTAGCCTTAAAACAATTAGGAAATGAGTTCTATGAGCTTCCAGTGGCTAATGTTGGTCTGGCTACGGAGTTAGAATCTGGGTTAAAAAGGGTCAAACTACAGGCAATGCTACCGGTAACATTGAATGGTGGGACCATGGATCTATTATTCCTAATAGTAAATAGCCTAAGGGTCGACCTCCTACTCGGAATGAACGCTTTGAAGAAATCAAAGTCCCGTATAAACCTGGAACAGTCGTTCATCGCCTACAAAATAAATGGACAGTTACTACAGCAGGACTTTATTAAATCGGCTGCCTTAAAAACAGTAAAGCCTACAATGGAAAAAGAAGAAGCACTGAAAAATATTGACATCAGCGTACCACTAAATGTTCAACGTCCTGTGAAGATGAAAGAGCTTCACAAGGCGGTATTTTTAAAGAGCCACAAAAAAGGTTCAAAAATACACTCAAAACAAAAATAAATAAAAAAACAGGAAGATTCAGAAAACTAAATTATGAAAAAGCTATGGGAAGAAATAGAATAAGGGTCACAAGTGAGATTCAAGAACACAGTGACCCAATTAAAAATAGCACAATATCAACCATAAAGCTAAACGAGGAGAGGTCAAGTCGGAGTAGCTAGGAGGGGCTAGGTCCAATGTCCTGTGAAGACGAAAGGGCTTCACAAGGCAGTACTTTTAAAGACCTGAAAAAAAGGTTCAAAAGTACAGACAAACCAGAAATAATTTTAAAAAACAGTAAGATTCAGACAAATTAAATTATGAAAAAGCAAGGGGCAAAACACAATAAAGGTCATAAGCGAGATTGAAGCTCACGGTAACCCAATTAAAAATAGCACCATAACACCTGTAAAGCTAAACGAGGAGGGGTCATATCGGAGTAGCGAGGAGGGGCTACATCTAACGTTCTGTGAAGATGAAAGGGCCTCACAAGGCGGTACTTTTAGAGCCGAAATAAAGGTTCAAAAGTACACTCAGAACAAAAATAAATTAAAAATTCAGGAAGATTAAGAAAAAGTAAATTATGGAAAAGCAAGGGGAAGAAACATAATAAGGGTCATAAGTAAGCTTGAATAGCTCACTGTGTCTCAATTAAAAATAGCACAATAACACCTATAAAGCTAAACGAGGAGGAGTCAAGTTGGGGTAGCGAGGAGGGGATACATATATAGTCTTGTGAAGACGAAAGAGCTTCACAAAGCGGAACTTTTAAAGAGCCGAAAAGAAGGTTCAATAGTACTCAAAACATAAAAATAGATAAAGAAAACGAGAGAAATTTAAAATATAACAATGTCAGGGAAATAACGAAAAATAAAATAAACAATCAGTTTAAAACAGTAACTGAAAATAACCCCCTGTCTGCAGGGCATAACCCAGTGTAAAGCAGGGAACAAGGGATAGGAAAAGTTATTTGTAGAAAACTAACAAGCCAAGGGTCAGCAGACATTGAAATGAGCAAATAATTCTAAAGAAACGGAAAGATTTAGGGAATTTGTAAAAATGATAGGAACTTAATAGAGACAAACAAAATGGGTAAAATTGAAGGACTATTACGGCTTAAGCAAATTAAAATAAAAAATAAAAATGGTTCAAAGGAACCAGAAAAGATAGAAAGTATAGAATATGAGGAAGAAATACTAGAAATAAATTGATTAATTGAAAAAGGGAATAAGCCAAAACAAATAAGGGTAAACCAAAAAATTAAAAATGCGAAAAGCAACAAATTGGCCAAAATAAAATACCCCTACTTCCAACAACCTAATGTTAAGAACTCTTTTAGAATCACTAAATCAATAAAATTTGCAAACTCTAAATCAAAATAAAAATTCAAAAAATAAAAGAGAATAATAAACCAAATTTAATAAAATACAGGACAAAAATTAATGGAAGAAAATATGCACAGTAAAAGAAACTAAAACAGCGGAAAAAATTAACCAAGTACTCTAAAAAAGTTAACAAATAGCACAACCATTTGTTGTTAAGTGTCTTTCACCATTCAAACCCAGTTCTTTGAGGATTTCTTCAATATTTCTCCCTTTTGAATCGACGGGGTCTTGAACTTTTTCTTTCAGTTTTCCTACAGTGGGGAAATACTTTATTTCACTATAAAACCTGTGCTCTGTACTTTGAATAATTGCATCATCAAAATCACCCATTGCTGTCACTAATTTTCCTTTTACTTGTGTTTTATCCAGAGTTGCAAACATACGTCCATCCAACACTACTTTCTTTTCTTATTTCCATGTTTTTAACACTGCTTAGTGACACATCACTTTCAACATTCTTTTATTGGAACAATGAAATTGTCACCATTCCACTCTCAAGCTTCTTAATAAGACTCTAAGAGATGAAAAACAATTTCACATGCCTGGTCATGAAGTTTTTTATGTTTTACTAACTAACTATAGGAGCCATGTTACTTCTCACGACACTCGCAATAGTAACATGCAGCACAATACCTTCGCTCGCCCTCACTCACCATTCGACAGCCAAAGTAGACTTATAGTGATTGATTTGTACAAACTAATAATTTGCAAAACAGTTCCCTTCTAGGATCGGATCAGAATTGCTCGATCACTGAAATAAACTATATATATATATATATATATATATATATATATATATGTGTGTGTGTGTGTGTGTACAGTGAAACCTCTGTTAAAGTATTTAATACTAATACTAATGTATAGTATTTAATTAATATTGTAGACTACCTTTTTATAAATACAGTACAGAGTACAATAAATACTGTACTGTTATTAAACAAATTCAAAAAAAAAATTTTTTAAAACACTGAGACAATATA
>JBAIZL010000002.1:127266032-127291032 GCA_036971475.1 Prosapia bicincta | reverse complement strand
TTTTACATACTACACAAAAACAAAATACATATATTTGTCAATTCATAGTGTTATTCATCATACAAAACTGGGATAAACTGACTGCTTTTGTGATCGGTACCAGTATGAATTTTTACAAACTACCTTTCAGTATGTAAGTTTTAAATGATAATTATATTAAATACTGTTACTTAGTATTTTACTTAGTATCAGTATTTTAGATACAAGCTTTTTAAATTAAAATAATCCAACTTATAAAAACCCAATAAATTAGCAAAAATTAATTATACATGATAAATTATTAAAAAAACGCAATAACGAACCTTATACAATTTAAAAATGAGTATATGTTGAGTTAGTGGGGTGTGATATAAACTTATATAGAGCCGTGATATAAGTTTTTATAAACACAATTATTGTTGTGACATTTAAATAGTAATTGTACCAAATGATAAGCTACAGTGAAAACCCGGTTGTTGGCGATTAATGACAACAGATTTCATGACATTTAATGTTTGAGCCCATGGTAAATATTTAAATAGTGGTATTTTGATACCAGATTGTGAAAAAAGATATAATGTTTGCAAATATATATTGTAGTTGAAGAAGACAGAGAAAACAAATTTAATTGAATTTATTTAATTATAACATATACATATGTTAAAAGATCAGCCTACTGTTTCTGCTCTATTATGTTTTTAATATTTAAAAAACGTGTAGAGCAAAATTGAACAAAAAATTTACTTAATCATTATTCTGTGTTGAAACAATACTTGAAAGGTTTGCTCAAGGATGTAAATAGAATTTTATAAAATTTTGATAAATTAGTATGTTTAAATAATTTAAACAATTATTGTTTATATCGTAATGCATATATCTTTAGTCTAATTACGTAGGTTCTTAAAGAAATGAAATATTAAAAAAAAACTCTCACAAATATTATAGGTCATAAAGTATGAGAAAAGAATCTCTATGGTATATGATCCAACTGCTACAAGGATACTGCAGTCCAAATGATATTAAAAAGTGACAAATCATTCAGCTTACAGAAATCTTAATATCAAACTGGTGGATAGAGTGAAAATAAAAGTAGAACAGTACTATTATATTATGTGACAATTGAGAATCACATGCCCAACCTCTTCTAGGATCTACAGTCGAGATGAGGTTCATGAACAGTTGAAGCGCTTTATTCGAATGACTGAGTTGATTACTGTTCTATGAATAAGCATTGCCTTTCACCAGTTCTTTCTGTTCCATGGTCTCAGGTACTGAAGGGCTTCAGTATGAACCAAGCAAAGTGGTTCATTCCTTCAGTCAGTCATCTTTTCTGTTTTGTGACGCTAACATACAAAATGAGAATTCATGTCAATGCAGCTAACCTTTTACTATAGTAACTCTGACATTTGGACCCATGGGTAACTTTGGCTTGTCAATAGCAACAAAAAAAATACAGTAGACAGTATAAATGCAGGAAAAGTAATTAAGATCAGCGACTTCAGCGCGGATGTAGCAGTTGTGAATAGGCAGCTTGAGGGATACACATCACAAATGTACTGACCGTTACACTTGGATAATGTGTAGCATTACGTTTTGGGATAATTTTAATGAACTTAACAAAATAAGAGTATAAAATATGAAGTATCCAGTCAGGATAGATTTGGTTCTAATTGTATAAATGTAACCATTTAGGTAATGTATAAAATTAAAACCAAATCTAACCTGACTGGACACTTTTTAGGTTTATTTTAATATAGGTTTATAGTAATGTATAAATTTAAAACCAAATCTATCCTAACTGTAGATTTTATAAGTATATTTAAATATGTGTATACAAATTAAGCCGAAACGTTGTTTCTCAAATATTTATACATGTAAGGTTGCGTGACATACAGGGGCCGATGCGTACAACCTTATGCGCAGCACTGTGCCGTAAAAAAAGCATTTGTATCACTCCGCGCTCATTCACAACTTCTACATCCGGGCTGAAAATTTTACCCAGCTTTAATTTAAGAAAAAATAATGTTTCTAGGCACAGAAAAAAATAATTTCAATGGAAATAGCCTTTTTACATGTTTCTGAATGTTTCATATAAATATAGGCCCGGTTTAGCAAACTAAACAATTACCATTTTATGCACATTTTTAATATTAGTCTGTAATAGCATGTTTACCGTGAACCGGCAGCGCAGTAGCTACAGTGCACTGCACTTGGTCAAAGTCAGTTCATTTGGTTGAAATGCAGTACTCCGGCACTATACGATATTTTGGGAAATTGTTTAACACCACCAAATTGGATGATATCCACAAGAAATTAATTTTTTTTGACCTTGGAAAGTTACTTTTTTAAAATCTATCCCGACTGAATACTTTATAGGTATATTTTAACATAGGTAGATAGTAAAGTTGAATAAAATTATAGATTGTGTTGTGGTTAAGATTATATCACAACATGTTATATCAATATTTATGTTTTGAGGCAACTCTATACAACGAGGTCAATAAAAAAAATCTTGTGGATATCGTCCTATTTGGTGGTGTTAAACAATTTCCCAAGATATCGTATGGCGCCGAGCTTCAGTATTTTAACCCAATTATCGTTTCTTGTTTACAATATATTCTTCAATAACATTTTTGAAAATTTTAATTTATCTCCGTTTAGACAAGTATCACTCACTACCTTACATTTTAACAAAATGCTCAGTTTGTACAGTTACATGTATATTGATTGGCATAATGAAGTTATCAATGTACAATTAACATAATACAACATAAGGTAATCATTAACATAACCTTAGAAGCTAAACTCAAAGATTAGTTGGAACTTGAATTGGTTGAATAGCAGCTTAATATAGCCTTTTACATCACAATAATTATAATACAATACATATTTGTATATTATAAGAAATGTACAATAATGACAAATGCTAATACATTGCTTACCTACAACAATCCAATGGTCACAACAAATGAACTGATTTACCGAATAAATGAACCGGTTGATTTATCTGATGCTGAACCGTTCTTCTAAATGGATTGTTTAGCCCACCTCTACGAGTACAGTCCAATACTTTAATACTAGAACACTCACTACAGTCGAGTCGCAAAAATAATAACAATATCAATGTTTAAGTACATACATTAAAGTGTGACAAATGATTTTTAAAAAAATATTGTTACATTGAATAAATATATCACTGGGTATAATTTTTTTGTTGCTAAAATCAATTACGTGGGAACGGGGAATTAAGATTGACTTCTAATTTTAGACAACCCTATTTTTCAAAATACAGTAATTCCTTTTCTTTTTAAACAGAAAAGTAACTTGAGCTTTTATTCAGTTAATTCAATTAGCTTCAACTGTAATCAGTTACTTTGCTAAAGACTCAACTCATACCAATTAAATTTTGTTTAAACATTTTTATATTTGTTGATTCCGTGAGATACTAGTTACTTTACGTGAGCTACTAGTTTTCACTTAACACATATATATTTACAAATTTGCTTATTGTAGCACTTATTTTTGTTGAGGACGGCCGTTTCGGGAGATTTGTCCAATTGTCAACTCAGACCGTAACTGACCTTAATGTTTACGTAGGTTAGAGTAATAGAGTGGGGTGGAATATTATGGTGGTATGGTGTATTTTGTCAGTATTAGGAGTTATGATGTCAAAAGGTGTGTGTGAGTTGTAATGTAATTGTGTATTGAGTATGTGTGTAGGGTGTAGTTTGAAGTGTCTGTATATTTCGTATTGTTCGGTTGTGTAGCGTTGGTTATTTCTATGTTGTTTATGAAGAATTTGTAGGTTAGATGTTATGTCTATGTAGTCATGTTTTGTGGAGTTAAGATTATCGGCGAAGTTTGATTGGTAGTTATTAATTGTTAGTGCTTTTATATGTTCTTGGTAACATGTGTAGAAGGTCCTCCCTGTTTGGCATATGTAAAAACTGGGCCACGAACTGCAAGTTAGTTTGTAAACTCCAGTGGCGTTGTAAACATCACCGATTTTGTTTTGGGTTTAAATTGTTTATTGAGAGTGTTGTGTGTGGAGTAGGTAATAAGTATTTTATGGGATTGTCGTTTTGTGTGTTTGTATTTGGGTTATTAGGTTTATTTTTAGGCGGTTGTATAATTTGACAATCATTGTTGTGTTGTATCCGTTAGTTTGTGTTATATGTTTTATGGTGTTTAACTCCTGGTAGTGTTCTTCTATGTCTAAGGGTGTTTTAAGCAGGCGATATATCATGGTGTTGTAAGCGGCTAGTTTACGTTGGTGTGGATGGTTTGAGGAGCTGTGAGTGGTTGTATTGGTACTAGTAGGTTTTCGGTATATGTTTAATTTATCTGTTTGTTTGCTTGTACGTTTAATTGTAACGTCTAGGAAGTTGAGAGAGTTTTGTTGTTCTGTTTCGATGGTGTATTTATTGCAACGGGCAATTACATGTCACAGATTACCGTTGCAATAATAAGGAAATTTCATGTATTTTGGATGGGTTGTGAAAGCCAGGTTACGAGGGGGAAAACAATATAAAGGGACCTTAGGGTTGTGGTAGGTTTAAGTAAAGAGTATAAAACAAAAGAAACAAAGCCATTAGCAGGGACAGAGGTTTTTATTTTTTTTATTTTATACTTTACATACATAGAGAAAGGGAGCCTAGACATACTATGACCCGGATAGGCTGGAATTTAAAGACACAGTGTCAGAGAATATATGTTAAATAATTGAAGACATCCAGAATATATGAAGACATCCACTACTATTGCTCATATAATAAGGAATATAAATATATAAATGTGTTCATTAGCTTGTATAATAATAAGCACAACAGCAGCCTGAGCTGGAATAAACAGCGCAGGTGACCTCACTCTGTGCTGTTGACATTGACAGCGGCCCACTTGTGCTGTTCACATCCTTAGCAGATATGTTACCATGATGTCTGTTATTCAATATAGAACATTGCAATTTCCAAAACGGTAGTTTCTTCATTGTGACTAATTTCCCCTTCTTGTACTTTCTCGGTCGAACTTCATCTTTATTTTCCGCATCACTGCCTTCTCAAGTTTTTTGTACCATTTAAATAGTCGTAGCTTATGTTCAATTGTTACTTACGTTCGTCTTTACTCATCCATTGACGTACGTCCGTATCATCATTTTCAGAGCCTGGAAGTTTCTTGACAAGAAATGTCAAATCTGTTTTGTTCTTCTGGATCAATGACACAGTCAACAGTTTTATTATAATTTACTTAATGTTTCTTTTTTTTTATCTCGTTCCATGATTTGGCTACACAGTACACAACTTCCTTACGTGTATGTTTTTAGAAAACCTACAATACTTTCTTCGTTTTCTAGAGAAATTGTGCAGCAGTGCATTGTCTAACAGTAATAACTTAAATTTTCTTTCAAATGGATAAAATCATGTGATATAAAAATAAAATAGAATTTAACAAAAGTTCCAAAAATCAGTACTAAGACTTTTGAGACCCTACTGTATTAAAAAATATGTATTTGATTAAAAACATAGGGTTGGTAAACCTGCTCACATTTGATACATCATTTGTTTGTTTTGTCAGCTGTTTATGGAGCTATAACAAATTCAGTAGTCCTGTTGTGGTTAGGAAAATATATCAAAAATTTTATATTGTTTTAAAATTTAACCTTGAGAATTTAATTTGCCAGAATTACTTTTGTAATTAATTCAGATCTATTATTCATTCATAATGCCTGAAGATGTAGCAATTTGGTGATTAATTCCCATTCACACATAATCGATTTTAGCGGAAAAAAAATAAATGGGCGATGCAGAAAGTCATCAGGAATAGAAATTGTAAAAACATTGCTCATCCTTTTAAAATTAAAAATTTTGGGTAATAGTGTAATGCTACACCAGAAAAACTGACAATTAGTCCAAAATAAAAAATGATTTCTATAAAAATAAAAACATTTTAAAGACATGGATAATATTTTAATGAGAGTAAGAGTAGAAGCTTTAGTTTATCTTGTCCCTATAAAAATAGTTATCAAAACAATAGAACAACATCTGAAGGGATTAGATAAAGATTTATCAAAACTAGAAACAGCAAATCTCTATGCACATCTGTCCAAGTGTGTATTTCTCATTAATAAAGTAGAATATTTAGGTCATATTGTTACTGACAAAGGAATTTTGTCAGATTCTAAGAAAGTTCAAGCGGTGAAAAATTAACCAAAACTGCTTAACGTAAAAGATGCAAGATTGTTTTTATGTTTAGTGGAGTATTACAGATGCTTTATCAAAAACTTCCCCGAAATAACTCAACTATTAACAGAACTCACTAAAAAAGGCGCTGTATTTGCATACGAGAAAATGCAAGAAGTTGCGTTTTAAACCTTAACAAATTCATTGTGTAATGAACCGCTTGTAAAGTTCCTAGACTTTTCGAAACCATTCATTCTCAGTATAGATAATTCATTCTGTAATTGGAGCAATATTGTCACAAATTCACCATGCGCAAGAACACCCTCTTGCTTTCACAAGCAGACAACTAAATAAATCAGAAAAAAATTATAAAACAACAGAACGTGAATGCCTTAGTCTTCTATGATCAACCAAATATTCTCGATGCTACTTATATAATCTTAAGTTTACAGATATAACAAGACTATGTAGCACTCAAATGGGTACTAAGCCTAAAAGACCCTTATTCAAAAACTAATATGATAGGCATGTCGTTTATCTGAATTTGACAATGAGGTAATCCATAAGTTAGGGAAACAATATACTAACACAGATTCATTAGGTAGACACGTCAATGCAATTGTTAACACCATATTTCTCTAGGCAAGAAATATTTATCAACAAAAGGCCAAATTCTGTTAAAATTAAATTTAACATGCCCCTGAATCTTCGGATGACTATAAAATAGATAACAACAGATTACTTTATTAATTAGAAGATGGTAAATTAAAATTAGGTCATATTTAAAACAATGATAAACAAAATTATTAGCCATCGTCACGATACTATATTCTCAGGACATCAAGGGAGGGAAAGAACTACTACTTTGCTCAATGAAAGATAATTTTTGGAATACTTTAAGCAGGAATGTTGAACATTATGTTAATCAGTGTATCTCATGTAACCAAAGTAAACTAGGAATTCGAAATAAAGCTCCCATGGCTGAGTTTGAGCTTGTTCAAGCAACTTTTGAATTAGTTTCTCTATATAGTGTTACACCACTACCACTAAGTAGAAATGGAAATTGATATTTGCTCACTTTTATAGATCATATGACACAATGTTGTGAAGCGATATCTATACCTACGGTTTTCCGATAAAGCCAAAGCATCTTCAGTAACTAAATATGTGGCAAATGACATGAATTCATGAATATTTAATTTGATGTTCTTGCTAATTTATTGTTTAAAGGTTTCAACAAATCTGCAAAAACAACAAAAGGTACTTTGTATTTTTAGTGACAATTTTTAAAATTTAAGATATTGTCTTCATCTAAAGGCATTTTTACAGTAACAGGTTTTGTTTTTTCATACACACTCAAATGATTTTCCAAAATTACATCTTTTATTTTTAGTACTGTAATGTGTCAAACATCTTTTACAAAAAACTAATTTGTTTCTGTGTTTCTTGATTTAACTATTAATTAATCATGAAGGGGGTGAGCTGGTTGGTCCTCGTCCTGCCCCTGGATAGCTGTTTACAGTGAACCGAACGTCAGCATTAGCTTTCCAAGAGAAAGTCCCATGTACAAGCATAATCAAACAAGCGTCTTATCCAGCCCTTCTAAGGGCTTTCGACGTGTCTCTTCGAGACGAGAACACCCGGACAGGTTGAAAGTTTTGATATGGAATACGACAGGACAAAGTATTAAGTCAATACGGCTTACTCTCGAGATTGACAAAAGCCTCATCATGAGAGCAAGAGGAATGGGATTTTTCCAAAAAACAGAAATATGGTGCCCGTCAAGAAGTATTGCGAAAAACTTATTAAGCGAAATAAAACGGAAAGCTAAACACGAATACGGGCACGTATCGATAGGTACAACATTCAAAGAGAGGGAAAAGTTGCGATCATGCCCGAAGTCACAACGCGTCCAACGAACAGAGATGGAAAAGAAATTGAAAATCATGAGTTGGAATGCAAGGTCTCAGCAGAAAAAATCTGACGAACTAAAGAAGGTACTCAAAACTGAACATGTCAAGATTGCTTGTATTCAGGAAACGTCTTTACCTGTAAATGAAAAGTACCATCCCAGATTTAATGGTTTTAAAATGTACAACGCCTCAAGAGAAGACCGTACAGGAGGAGGCCTGGTAACTCTAATTCATGATTCACTAATTGTGGAAACCTACGATATCATGATAAATCAAAAAATCGAAGTCGCCAAATTTAAAATCAGAATGAACAAGGATGATGTATTCAATCTCTGCAACGTTTATGTACCTGGACAAGGTATCCGTAGCGACGACTTTCAAATACTTTTATCTATGGACAACAATGCTATCATTGTAGGAGATTTTAACTGTAAACACCACTCCTGGAACAACGGCCCTTCCAATGGCAACGGGAATGTTTTGTACGATTGGTTGACAACGGGCAACAAGGTGTTGCTGAACGATAAGCTTCACCCTACGTATCAGTCTGCGTCAACAGGAACTTTAAGCACATTAGACCTAATAATTACCAGCCCAGATGTGTGGAGGAGAGTGAATTGCTGGAGAGTAGGCGAAGATTTGGGCAGCGATCATCTGCCTGTGTATACTGAGATTAGAGTCAAGAACGAACAGATGGTAAACAACGCAGTTGTTCACAGCAGATATAAAATTAAGAAGGCAGACTGGATTACCTTTACTGAAGAAACTCGCCATGAACATAATCTAACATCAATTGAAAACTGCATTTTAAATGCTGCAAACAAAAGCATACCTAAAAAAACTGGCAATAAAAAACAAAGTTACATGAACAACTGGTGGAATGATGGCATCGAAAGCCTTGGGAAAGACCGTATTAAAGCTCAGAAAAGATGGGTGAAAAACAGACACCCAAACAACAGAATAGAATATAATAGATGCAATGCCACCCTACGAAAAGCTATCACTGAAGCTAAAAGAAAGTCATGGAGGGAGTTTGTCCGCTCTATGAATATAAACACCCCATCAAGCACGGTACGGAAAAAATTTAAAGCTACGAACGGTGAATCATCAAGGAAAATTCATTCATTGAAACTGGCGAACGGAGTGGTCCTGATAGCGGACCAAGAGAAAGCAAATGCCTTCAGCAAGCATTATTCAAATCGATCGGGAAAGCGAGTGTCTTGGCCTATGAATCTAACAGATGAAGAGCAATTCTTCACCTGCCCCATGGAACTGCTATGTCTACATGAAGATATGGATAATGCACCATTTACAATGAAAGAGCTGACAAATGCCTTAGCAAAAATCAACTGTTCATCTCCCGGGGCGGATAATATCCTTAATGAGATGTTGAAGAACTGTTCACAAAGGATGCTCAGCAACATATTAAATTTATTTAATGATGTCTGGAAAACAGGAGAAATACCGCAAAAATGGAAAACCGCTCGAATCATTCCTATCCGCAAACCTGGAAAAGACAAATCGCAATTAGAATCTTATAGACCCATATCGCTGACATCCTGCCTGGGGAAACTCATGGAACGTCTAGTGAACGCAAGACTGACATGGAGACTAGAAAACGATGATAAACTGAGCAATCTCCAATTTGGTTTCCGGCGTCAGAGGAGCACTGCGGATGCATTACTATATTTCACAGACCAAATTTACAAAGGTTTTGAACGAAAAAAGACTACAATTGCGGTGATGATCGACTACGAAGCAGCTTTTGACAAAATTCCGCATGCTACGGTTATCCTCCAGTGTATGAAGCTTGGCATAAGGGGCAAGATGTTGAAATATATTGTATCCTACCTAGAAAACAGGTGCATTCAGGTGGACGTCAATGGAACCATCTCATCAAATCACATTGTTGCAAATGGCATTCCCCAAGGTGGAATTATTTGCCCAACCCTCTTTAATATCGCACTTCACGATTTCTCGGCCCAGCTCCCTCCTGGAGTGTCCAGCTGTACATTCGCGGATAACTGCACGATCTGGGCATCGGATGAAGACCATCTCAAAGCGATAGATTTGGTTCAACTAGCTCTACACAAGATAATGGAATGGTGTGGAAAGTGGTCACTTAAAGTATCTCTGGACAAGACAGAGTGCTCTTTTTTCACGAGAAGAAATAATTTGGCAAACTACATACCGCAGTTACGAATACAAGATGTTCCCGTGAAATTTAACCCTAACCCAAAATTGTTGGGAGTAGTGTTGGATTCAAAATTACGTTGGGCAAAGCAAGTGGACTATGTTTTGGAGAAGTGCACATCGCGGCTGAATGAGCTCAAAGTAGTGGCCAGTCGCAACTGGGGTGCAGACACAACAACACTAAGATCATTTTACTTAGCCTTTGTATGCTCCAAAGCTACCTATTGCTGTGAGGTTTGGGGAGCTGCAGCCAAAACACACATTGACAAAATAGGCCGCATTCAAGCAGCGGCTCTCCGTACATGCCTTGGATGCCTAAGCACCACTCCTACCTCTGCTATGGAAGTGGAACTGGGTGTTGAGCCTATTGAAATATATATCAGAAGGCAAATGTGGACCAAATACTTAAGAATACAGTCATCAACGCCTAACCATCCTTTACACATCGTGATAAATGCAAGCAGTAACATCAGAAACTCATTCACGTTTAAATTAAGTCCATGGCCTCCATGTTAATGTGTGGCGTTCCTGAAACCATCCCAGTGACATATGATGACAGACCAGGCATATGGAATGGAGTGGAAATTGTTATAGAACTACCAAACCGGTTAACGAAAAACAACCGCCCAGCAATCTTGAAAAGTGAAGCATTGTCCATGATAAATGAGCTTTATGATCGCCATATCAAGATATTCACTGATGGCTCAGTGGACATTGAAGGAAAAGTTGTGGGTGCCGGTTACTTTAATGAAACAACTGGTGATAGGTACTATGTGCCAGCACACTCATTGTCCAGTATGAACGCAGAATTACTAGCTATAAATGCAGCGCTTACAAGTTGTTTATCATTGAAAGTATCACAGGTGTGTGTCTTAACGGACTCCAAAAGTGCTCTGCAGGCTATCTTGAACTCCGAACCTATGGCATATGCTTTTCGTATCATGGAAATTAGACGCCTGCTTCGTGAACTACAGAGCCATAGATGTGAGATTACTTTGCAGTGGGTACCATCTCATTGTGACGTATATGGAAATGAGGTTGCAGACCAAATAGCGAAAGCAGCCTCTAAAATGCAGCCTACAGATGAGAAGAGGGTTTCATTGCTTCACTGTAGGAACCAAAGCAACAAATATTTCTATAAAGCCTGGTCGGACAAATGGAATCAGTCAACCATTGGGAGACACCTACACAAGATTCAACCCCTACCAACTGACGGGTACTTATATAAAGGGGTGCAAAGATAACTAGCATCTTTTGCAGCAAGAGCTAGAATTGGTCACATAGTTATGCAGAAGTACCTATTCCGCTTCAACCTTACTGATTCGTCGCACTGTGCATTATGCGAAGACGATGAAGAGGATCTGGAGCACATTCTTCTGCGTTGCAGCTATCCAATTCTTTCACATGACCTACTAAGAGCAGAAGTCAATGATTTTGAGGACATCCTTAAAAGTAAAAAACACTGGCAGCTTGCTTGTGCCGCGTACATTGGACACCGGGCCATCGGCTATGATTAATGCTGGACGCCCGTACTAAGAAATAAAAAAAAAAATAATAACAATTAATCATTTTAATATAACAATAACGGCTATTTCCCGACTGATTTGTTAAACAATGATAAGTCGTAATGTTTTTCTTAATACCCTTACCGATTCTCAAGGATAAATATCATTATTACCATCTTTACTTATACCATATACTCTAATGTTTATAATTAGATTGTTTTTTTCAAAGTTTGAAATTTGATGTAAAGGTGTTGGAAAGTCTATACCTATAAGATTAAATATATTACACAATTTGAAATAAAGACTATTAACTATTCCAATATTTTTCACACTTCTTTGCAAGAGATTAAAAGCATTTATTATCATTAAAATTTTGAGGATTTATAACAGCATTTTTTCTTCATTCGGCAGAAATGAACTCATGGCAAGTGGATTAAATTTACTAAATCTAACTATAAGCCAGTAACTCTATCCAACGACCAGCTGCTCTCTTTATCAGTATATTCTGTCTAATCAGCATATATCTTACAAAATAATTTACTTAATATACTATCCAAATCTAAAGTGACAAATACTGCTACATTTTTTGTTTTAAAACACCTCAATGGCTTTTCTTGTGTTAAAGGTTTTATATAAGATGTTTCAGCTACTACTTTATATTTCAACATGTTGTAAATAGCTAACATATAATTATTTAACTTGACATATAACAACAATAAACAAACAACGCATGTGCTAGATATTATTAAGAAAAAATGTTTTGAATTTTGTAGTCCATTACATTTGGTGAAACTTAATTAATCACTTTTATATTAGTTTATGACTATATGAATTTTAATTTATTTTGTAAAAACTTACTGAGACAGAACGTTTTTAATCGCTCCGAGACGATCCTCACAGTGTCTAAATTTTCCGCTTGGAATGTTTGTTGGGATAAGCGGTGACAGTACTAAAGGCAGGTTTTTTCGATAGTATCAAGTATGTGTTGATTTGTATTGGGTTTGTTCGTTTAATATGTTTGTATTTTATGTGTTTGTAAATTTCATATTGTTCTAGTGTGTTGAGTGTAGTCCTTTTTTTTTGTGTGTAAGTTATGATCCAGGTTATGATAAATGTCTGTGTATACAAGTCCTGTTTCTATAAGGTGATTTTAGGTGTTGTGTTTGGGTGATTTTGTGTGTTCCTCAACTCTTTGTTGAAGCTACGGCCTGTTTGCCCAATGTAGAATTTGTTGCACATGTTGTAGTTTAACTTGTATACTCCTGGTGCTTGTAGTGGGAATGGGACGTTTCGCCGCAAGCCAATTTTTTGCTAAATGTTTCTTCCTCAAAAATGGCATACCGTTAGAAGTTCAAAAAAAAAAAATTTCAACCCAAAATACTTATAATTTTTTCACGCTTAGTTATAGTTTAGCTTAGCAGTATTACCTGATTCTTATTTCTGTTTTGTATATAAGATGTTGTCACACATTTCATAAAAACATTAACCTTTAAGTAAATTAATTCTCCGAATTTAATTATCAAGTACTAATCCGGTGGTTACACTCGACTGTGGAATCTCATTATTCTATTACTATTCACAACAAAATACCAAGTACTTGAAAACGATAAATGACCAACAGTGGGTGATTAAGGCTCATTATCGGATAACTACTTTCTTTTGATAAATTGTTTGTTGCCGAATGAAATTTTCCAGAATTTATTCAGATAATGATGAAACTAGTTGAAAAGACACCATTACTAATTTACCTGGAAGATATTAGGTTTATGCAACTGGTTTATCAATAACTAGGGGTAATTATTTGTTTCTGGTGACCTCAAAATTTTAGTAAGAAAGTGGGGATTATAGTTTATCTATAGGCTATAAAGGGATGTATATATAAATAAAATTCATAACTAATTTGCAAACCCTAAAGTGAATATGCATTAGCTTAGTGGTAATAGTAAACAATGGAACGAGTAAAAAACAAAATAAATAATAAAAAACAAACAAAAAACAAACAAAATTTAAAAAAAAAAAAATTTTAAAAAACAAAATATTTAAAAAACAAAAAAAATTTTTAAACATGCCAGCAAATTGCTGCCAGTCCTAAGCCTCGGAAAATATGTGAAGGAAAGTTTTTTCCGTATTTTTCTTTTGACATAGAAAATTATTAGAAGTGAAAATCCAATATCAATCCGTACATGTATTAATTATAACTATCAAACCTTCCTGTATGTGTGACGATTACATAAGTAGTCATCTCTTCAATTAATAAGTAAGGTTCTTGCGGCAAAACGGGCTCGCGGCGGAACGTCCTAGATCCGCTTGTAGTTTACCTTTGTTATTGGTGTTGTGTTGTATTTTGTTTTGTAGTTTGCTATTAGTTTTGTATGATATTTTGTATCCTATTTTTTTAAATTTGTGGGCTATTTTATTTGATGTTCTGTTTATGTATGGTATTGTGATGTATTTGTTTCCCTCCATGTAGTGTTAATTTTAGTACTTTTTTGTATATTGTGCCATAGTTTGTCTATTATTGTGGTGTTGTATCCATTTGAGTATGCTAAATATATAATGGTGTCTAGTTCTTTGTTTATTTTTTCTGTGGCCATTGGTACTTCTTTGAGTTGTGGATCATTGTTATAAAGGCAGCGTGTTTGTGTTGGATAGGGTGGTTTGAGGTGTTGTGGATAAGTGTGTCTGTCATCGGTTTCCTGTAAATGTTGAAGCTGTATTTTTGTGTGTGGCTTTTTTGTTATGGTGAGGTTGAGAAAGTTTAGGGATATGTTGGTTCCAATTTCTGAAGTGAACTGGAGTTTTGGGTGTATTTTATTAGTGTAGGTGAGGAAGTTTTCGCATTGTCGGGTGTAGTCTCTGTATAGTGTTACGATATCATCGATGTATCTTTCCCAGTAAATAATTTTGTATGTGTGTATTGTTTGCGAGTATCTTGGTGTTTTCTATATGTTGTAGAAAAACTTCGCTCAGGATGCTGCTGATAGGACTTCCCATGGGTAGACCATTTGGCTGTGAATAGAAATTTGTTTTTAAATTTCCTCTGAATGCGTGATCTGTTTCTAGGAATTCATCATCCTCAATATCCATTGGTACAACTTCTGCATCATGGCCATGATTATGATAACAAACACCTTTATGACCAACTACTATACTTGAACGTATAATTAACAATTACTCTATGAATAATATCACACCACAGACTCACACCAACACAACACAACTGAGCAACAGTCTTATCCATGACTCACAGCATTAAACAATGTACTGACCTAGTGTGAAACGCGTCTGCTGAAAAATATTAGTAAGTAGCGGTTTTTTTACTGAGTTAATACCAAAAGTGCAATTTTGTGTGTTCAACTAGCCAGCAAGGATATTTTTGCTGTCAACAATTGTTTGTGATCAAACTGATGATTTGTTAGCAACATTTATTTGTTTACAGCAAAAATTCGGGCAAAAGTCGTTACTAACTGCAATGCAAATGTAGCTCTAGACTTTATTAATAGTATTTAAAAAAATTAAATCTATCTTACTCAGAACAAAATTCTTAATTTGATGTACTCCATACGTAGGACTTCAATATTTTAAAATTAATAATTTTTCCGCATAAATTGTTTTCAGAAAGAAGTTTTTAATGTGTCACATATCTGATGCAGCATCTGGCTAGCATGCGCAAGACGTGCGCATTGGAGTATTTCTTTACAGTCTTATATTAAAACCTGGGTAACTAATGTTCATACTTGGAAATGATTAAAAAAGTAAATTGTAAAAATATCAATATTTTTTTAACTTTTCATTGCTTTTTTGAATTGTTACTGTAACTATTATTATTTTTTATAACGATTAAAAGTTTTCCCCACCAACTGAAATAGTCATAATAGTGTGAAAATTACATTGTCAATGGTGGTTTTTTTATGTTTAGTAGAAAACCCTAAAGTATTAGAGTGCTAGGGGGCTATTTTTCAAGTGGTAAGGAGTATTACTTTACACATAAAAAAATAGGAGTTTTCAAAATGACGAAGAAAAATTAATTACAAAACCTTTTTATTTTTGAAAATGTCAACAATTTTCTAAACTGAGATGTACGTGAAAACTTTTGTAGAACCTGATATCCCTGGTATTTCATTATGCATAAACAGATATTTTGGTAAATGTAAACATTTATATGTTCATTCATTTGACAATAGTTTCAAATTGAATGCCAGGTCATACATTCATAGAAAACTCTTTACATTGAAACTAAAATGACGTTACATGTTTATTGATATTAGATTTAGCAGCAACAAAATGATTTCATTGTGCATACTTATGAGGTTTTCCTCTTTTGTGTACTCTCCATACATGCTCATTAACACCAGACTTAGCAGCAACAGAAATTTCTCATTGTGCATATTTATGAGGATTTTTTCTTTTGTGTACTCTCCTTGCATGTTTATTAAGATCAGATTTAACAGCAACAAAATAATTTCATTGTGCATATTTATGAGGTTTTCCTATTTTGTGTACTTTTCTTACATGTTTATTAACATCAGATTTAGCAGCAACAGAAATTTCTCATAGTGCATATTTATGAGGATTTTTTGTGTGTACTCTCCTTAAATTTATATTAAGATCAGATTTAACGGCAAAAAAAATTATCTAATTGTGCATATTTACTACGATAAATAATTTCATTGTGCATATTTAAGAAGTTTTCCTATTTTGTGTACTTTCCTTACATGTTTATTAACATCAGATTTAGCAGCAAAGAAATTTCTCATTGTGCATATTATAAGGATTTTCTTTTTTGTGTACTCTCGTGCATATTTATGAGGATTTTCTCTTTGGTGTACGGTCCTTAAATGTTTATTAAAATCATATTATTTGTTGATTCCATCTTCGCGTGAGCTACTTAGTAATCACTAAACACTTTTAAATGTTTTAAACTTACTTTGCTTGTTGAGGACGGCAAATTTAATTTTTTAAATTTAATTAATTTTTTAAATTTAAGTAGCCAAATCGATCAAAAACAAATTTTTAAAAAAACAAAATTTAACCATTACCAAAGCTGACAAAGGCAACATAACGGTAATTATTAAAAATAGCGACCTCAACAAAAAAGTACACAGCTTTATCCAAAATAACAACATCATTACACTAAAAAAAAGACCCAACAACAAAATACAACGCTCAAATCAAAGAAGCAATTACCAAAACAAAACTTATAATCCCACACCACACCAAAAAGCACCTAAAACAAATAAAGCCAATAGCCCCAAAACTAAACGTTGTGCCCAAACTTCACAAAACAGACATCCCGATACGTCCACTAATCAACCAAACAAGAGCCCCTTCTCATCTTCTAGCCAAATTCCTCGACAAAACTATCCGAAACCATAACAAAACTATCCGAAACCATATAAAATTTAAGAATCATTGTAGCATAAAAAATAGACGTAAAAATCTAATAGACAAAATAAAGAACGTAAATATCCAACACAATTCCACCTTAGTCTCTTTTGATATATCACCCATCCCCATTCCAGAAACTATCGACATCCTCAAAAACATGCTAAAAGACACAAACACACCACATACACACATTGACGAAATCATCCACCTCACAAGATTAATCACATCTCAAAATTACTTCACCTACAATAACACATTCTACAACCAGAAAGATGGACTACCTATGGGCTCCCCCATAGCTAGCATCTTAGCAGAAATATTCATACACCATATTGAACAAAACTACATTTTACACAACAATAAATACTTATGACATCATAACATTATACAAAGGCAACACACGGAGAGCACACATATTTCTAAAACACCTAAATTCCATATACCCTAAAGTAACATACACCATCGAAACAGAACAACAAAACTCCCTCATCTTCTTAGACCTCACAATTAAACGAACAGACAAACAAACACATAAATTCAACATATACCGAAAACCCACTAGTACTATTATGACCATACACAGTTCCTCAAACCACCCACACCAACATAAACTAGCTGCTTACAACACCATGATATATCGCCTGCTTAAAACACCGCTAGACAAAGATGAACACTACCAGGAGTTAAACATCATAAAATATATAGCACAAACGAACGGATACAACCCAACAATGATTGACAAATTATACAACCGCCTAAAAAATAAACATAATAACCCAAATACAAACACACAAGATGACAATCCCATAAAATACTTATCAATACCATACAGATCATCCAAAACCCACAATCTAACCAACACATTACGAAAATACAACTACAAAATAGCTTACTCCACACACAACACTCTCAACACACAATTTCAACCCAACAACAAAATCAACGACATTTACAACACCACTGGAGTTTACAAACTAACTTGCAGTTCATGCCCCAGTTTTTACATAGGCCAGACAGGGAGGTCATTCCACACACGATACCAAGAACATATAAAAGCACTAAAAAACAATAACTACCAATCAAACTTCGCCGATCATCTCAACTCCACAAAACACGACTACACAGACATAACATCTAACTTACAAATTCTTCATAAATAACACAGAAATAACCAACGCTACACAACCGAACAATACGAAATATATAGGCACTTCAAACTACACCATACACACATACTCAATACACAATTACATTACAACTCACACGCACTTTTTGACATCATAACTCCTAATACATACAAAATACACCCACACCACCAAAACATCCCACCCCCAACCTAACCTACGTAAACCTTGAGATCAGTTATGGTCTGAGTTGACAAAGGGACAAATCTCCCGAAACGGCCGTCCTCAACAAGCAAAATAAGTGCTACTATAGGCAAGTTTAAAACATTTATCATATTTAACGGCAACAAAATAATTTCATTGTGCATATTTATGAGGTTTTCCTTTTTTGTGTACTTTCCTTACAATAATATTATGATTAGATTAAACGGCAACAAAATAATCTCACTGTGCACATTTATGAGAATTTTCTCTTTTGGGTACTTGCCTTACACATTAATTAAGATCAGATTTTACAGCAACAGAAAAATCACACTGTGCACATTTATAACGTTATTTTTTTTGTGTACTCTTCTATTGTGCTCATTAAGATCGGATAAAGCAACAGCAGAATAGTCACACTGTGCACATTTATAAGGTTTTATTGTGTACATTTATAAGGTTTTTCTTTCATATGTACTCTCTTAACATGTGTTTTAACTTCAAATGTAGAATCAGCAGAATAATCACACTATGTACATTTATAAGATTTTTTTTTAGTGTGTACTCTCTCAAGATGAATTTTAATTTTAAAGTTAGAAGCAGAAGAATAATCACATTGTGTACATTTATCAGGTTTTTCTTTCATGTGCACTCTCTGATTATGTGTTTTTATTTCAAATTTAGTAGCAGCAGAATAATAACAGTGGTCACATTGATAAGGTTTTTCTTTCATATGCATTCTCCGATTATGTTTTTTTATTTCAAATTTAGAAGTAGCAGAATAACCACAGTGGTCACAATTATAAGGTTTTTCTTTCATATGTACTCTCTTAACATGCATTTTAAGATCACTTGTAGCAGCAGCAGAATAACCACATTGAGTGCATTCATAGGGTCTTTGTTTGACGTGTACTCTCCCAACATGTCTTTTAAGATGATATTTAGTATTACCAGAATAATCACATTGAATACATCTATATTTGTTTTCTGTGTTGTCTCTTTGATTACATCCTCTGAATTTATTTTGAATACTAGTGGAAAAATTACACTCTCCATATTTATGTAATGCTGTGTTCATGTTCCATTTTACGTTTATTGGTAAAATACCTAAAACAGACAATAGACAATAAAAGATTATACTGTTACTAGCAGAAGGAGTTATGAATTTGATTAGTTTAATTATTGATTTCAATAATTTACAATTTGGTAATATACCACAGTAATATTTTTATGAGTACATTTTGTTTCCCGATTGGAATGTGTAATGTAATCTCTCTTTTAATTTGTATATCAGAACTGGACGTAATAGGAGAAGAATAATTATATTGTGCAATTTTACAAACTTTTCTCTTTAGCGTAAATTTATAATATAAGATTTTATATAAGAGCAGCAGAATAATCACATTGTTCACATTTATACAAGTTTTCTGTAATGAGTACATTCCTAACATGAATATTAGGCCTGAATTTTTTAAAAGTAAATTGGTAAATAAATTGTTTTAATTGTAGTCAGAGTTATACTGGATACATTAACTTAGAGAGAGATTAGCTGTACACAAAAGACGTA
This sequence comes from Prosapia bicincta, assembly GCA_036971475.1. Lineage (NCBI taxonomy): Eukaryota > Metazoa > Arthropoda > Insecta > Hemiptera > Cercopidae > Prosapia > Prosapia bicincta. Next base: position 127,270,986 of record JBAIZL010000002.1, on the reverse strand, counting down.
GTCTGAAGTTTACAACCGAATTCCATATTGACAAGCAATGTTATATCTGAATATAATAAAATTGGCATTTTATTGAAATAATTTATAGGGTGATTATTTATAAAATAAATTACTGTTACTTACAGAACTGAGCAATTAAGTAGTTAATGTAGATGGTATACATGTTCAATATTGACAAATTAAGCTTGATTGCATATTTAATGAATAGAGTGATCGAAAACGTTCTGTCTTTTTTTTCAAATTAACAAAATTAAAGTTCGGATAGTCATAAACTAACGTAAAAGTGATTAATTAAGTTTCACCAAACGTAATGGTCTACAAAATTCAAGAGAATGATTGCATAGTTATAAATGGTTTTTTCATTACAAATCCATACACAAAATATTTTTATATATATGTAATAAAATTTTAAATAAGTTATTCTGTTAATACAGTTCTGCAGTTTGATATTAAGGTTAAGATATTTCCAGTAGAGCCGTTTACCTAGGTTGGTGTTAAAATCGTGATATTTCACGTCCATTATTTTTCCGTTGCACTGACTTTATGAAGTTATTATTATTACTTGTAAATAATTTTTTCCACCACTAAGTGCAATAATTTTACCTTATGTGATGAGGCACCTTTCGACCACTTGACCATTGTAATATACCAACCTACCATTCACAACGAACACATCATAATACTAAACAAATTAAAAACATACAACAAAAATATTCAATTCACCTTCAAAACTGAAACAAACAGAACAATTAACTATCTTGACATTACATAAACAATAATAAAATAGAAACTACAGTACACAGTAAACCAACTTCCATCAAGTAGTTACAATACACTACAAATCTAACTACCCCTGGACACACAAAATCAACACTTACAATAACATGATAAATAAAGCAATAAAATACACATAAGATAACAAACAAATATTAAATGAAGAATTAGATAACGTTACAAAAATAGCAATAGAAAATGGATACAACAAACACCTTATAAAAACATATACAATAAATTTACAAAGAAACCTAACCTCAACACAACACTACAACCTGAACACAAAAATAATAAAAAAATTTAATTAAAATATAAATACACTAATAACAAAATAGAAAAAATAACAAATATATACAACAAAGAATACTACACTCCAACATACAAACCAAACAACAAAATAATAAAATATCTTAATAACACAAACCACAAAACAAATATAGAAAAACATAACCTATCAGGAATTTACAAAATTACATGTAACGACTGCAACACTGTTTACATAGAATAAACAGCCACATCATTTAAAATAAATTTGAAGAACATTACAGAGCATTCAAAAATAAAAGTACAAAATGTGTTGCAGCACACCTAATATCACATAAACATGAAATAAATTACGAAAATAACTTAACCATTCTTGAAATAAATAATAACCCAATAGAACGAAACTCACTAGAAAAATACCACATTTATAAAAACATACACAACAATTTAATGAACCTAAAGACCACATATGCAGACGCCGGTACATATAGCCAACAGATTAGGTTGTGTAATTATTAGGCTGTAATAGTGACTATTTTGAATTATATGTAAACTCTTTTATTTTATTTGGGTAATGTGTAGTGCGCGAACTGGTCAAAACTCATCGTCAGCTATCAAGAAAACCAAATGAACAAAAATATTTCAAGGTTCAGGTATGTGCACTTTTATGTTTACCATTTACTGTGTATGTAAATATATATGACATCATTTGTGTTTTTACTGCTACTAGAAATTCAGTACGATTTTTATCTCAATGGTCCTCTGGAAAATCTAATTGAATCATATATTATGATACATTTTCTTGGTATGCAGTTCCAGAATATGCAACAAGGCTTATTCTCAGCAGTATTACATACCTATTCATGAGAGAAGCTGTTGATTCTAGAAATAATACAGTATTGCTTTTTTCTTTAATAACCTAAATCCCTACACTACACTTTCATAAAATTACCCAAGCATAAATAAATTATAACCTATTATTTTTACACAAAATTATTATTATTTGTTCATAAACATTACCCTAGTTCATATTAATCTGAATTTTTCCAAAGGTCTAATAAAGAAACATGTTTCCAGTATTTTTGTACAATATCCAATTGGATATACTCTTTACAGAGTACAGTAGTTCAAGAAGACGGTAAGAGTTAGAATCAGCACCGAACTACACGATGTCTCTTATGCTTTATATGACACCTCATGAGTACATATCTTTGTTTGGACCTCAGATCCTCTGCCTACTTCCTGTTCATCCTTATCTTCTTCTTCCTTTTCGTTTTCATGGCTGAAAGATCTGTAGCCGATTCAATGTTATGATGTGTAGCAAGATTGTCATTGCCATAAATAAAGTCATCAGAATTACATATTTGTCACTACAAAAATTGGATATTGCCTTTTCATTTCTACTTATTCTTTAATGTCGTGTGTATCATCACTTTCACCAAACTCTGCTTTAACAAAACACTTTGTTACTGATTCATTTTTAATTTTTTGACAGCCAACCCAATCCCGTTTACACTATCCAGAATTCACAGATCTTGCCAAATCTCAAGAGCTATCAGCTTCTTCCATATTTAAAATCAAAGGCTGCATTAAATAGCGCTTGGTGTACGATTTAAATGTGTAAATAATACCTATAATTATTTGGCTGCAGTGAGCTCGTAATATTAGGTGGGAGCCAGAACAGTTTCATGTTCGAAAGGGTTCTATGAGTGGCAGGTGCCATTGTCCAAAAAAAATAATAACCTTGTTTTTTTTTGGTTAGCATTGAACCTGTTTAGCCATACTTCCATTGTGGCAGCAGACCTCCAAGACTTTTTATTGTTTCGCCAAATCACTGGTAAATTTTCAATTTCCTAGTTTTTGAAGCACCATGGTTTTTTCAGAATTTGAAATAACAACAGACTTGGCCAAATTCTATGCAAATGTCTTGCAAGGACGACTCCCAGATCCAAGACATTCTGATGCTTTGTCGCTGGAACATGTGTCACTTGTGCTCGATGTCTGCTACTCCCCACCACATTTTGATTGGCTACCCTCGGGCTCTGTAGAGCGAACGATTCTGGTGCCATGATAGGATCTTAATGATTTTGAGGAAGGTCATAAGTTATTCCATTGCTTCGGCCAAGAGTAAGGGTTTGAAAAACCTAGTCCCTTTCGCTTTTGATAGGGAAGATGAGAAAGTGAGGAGACCAACATGCAGGGTTCGTTCATCTAATATAGGGAAACGTATGGATTGGATTATATGTATGGATCTTTGCAAGAGACATTATGAGTTTCCCTCTGTTTTGAGAATAAATTTCTTGCTGAATGCGTTTAGAATTAGTAGAAATGAAATTAATAAATTAATGAATATTTGAGGCATATCTCCAAGGCTGCCCTTGAGACATCTTAGCTACTCTGGCAATGAAAATCTAGCTCATGGCTGTCAAGCAGTGAGGGAAGAGTCGTGGCCAAGCAAAAATGTCTTTGCATAGCCAGGTCTCTAGTCCTGGACCTCTCTTTGTTGTTTGCCTGATAATAGATGGTTTTCAATCAGTGGCCCTTCAGTTGAGGCGTTTCCACTTAAGCTCATTCAACGTTCTTTGACTTTGCTTTCATCTTCATTTGTCCATTTCCCTGTAACCTCTCGTTCATTATCTTATTTTTATGATTAAGGATGTCGTAAATTTTGTTTTACTGTACTTTTACCCTACCATTTCATTTAACAAGAGTGATACGTCTGATTTAGTCATTTTGATCTCGCACCCAATCTCATTTTTTTTCTGCCTTTTTTCTTATAAATTATTTCTTACTATTCACGTTTTGTTTGACAAATTCCAAAAATTTTTCTTCCCGTTACCGCATTGACAAATTCTGCTTAATTATCACGGGATCACAATAATCACAAATAACTATCACGGGACTAGTTAGAAATGTTTTCTACTTTATACAAGATTCCGTTATATACATATATATATTTACAAGTAATAATAATAACTTCATATAATAACTATATATATACAGTGAAACCAGTCTTAGACGGACCCTGTGTTAGGCGGAATCCCGTCTACCGCGAAAAACTATAAAAGTCCCGACTTTCGCTTATTTAATTTACCTGGTTAATAACCTTCATAAGCCGGAAACTGTCTAACGCGGAAGCGGAATAAGCTAAAGGATGAGTGAAACGTATTTACTACGTCTTAGTTCTGCATAAGCCGGAAAACCTGATCATATACATGCTGTAAAATATAAAGTTACAATGACTTCCGTTTAGATAAAATACAGTTTATAATATATTTTTTTACCATAACAAAATTCACAGATAGGTCTGCTTAATTGTAACGGATCGTATTTATTTCTGAGAATTCTGTAACAACGATAAGGATTGCTGATATGTACAAGATAACGAAATGGTATACAAACATCCATAATTAATTTACGATAGGCTATGTGTCAGCACTCGTTTCTTTCAAGATAACGCAATGAATGGTTTACAAACATCCACGGCCAGACATATTGATGTCCGAGTCAGCAGTAGTTTCTTCCGGTTTTGTTACAGCGTCCAGTCAAAAGGTCGCCTTACTTTCCGCGTAAGCAGATCGTACGTACAATAACGTCAGTAGCTAGCCTACAGTACATTGTCCTTATTACATATTTTTTTGGTGACTGTGTTATGTTTTGTTTGTGTAGTGTTTTATCAACTCTGACAGAAACAGGACACTCTACTTTAACTGCTGAAGAATACGTAAGTTTTGGCAATGAACTGGCAACAGAAGAAAGTCCAAATTATCTATACAAAATTATTGAAATGGAGACTAATGAGATTATAGAAAGTGAAGAAGAAATTGAAGACGGACGCGTCGTAGAAAACAAAATAAAAACATTTGGCGAGGCTTTAATGAAAATTTGTGAGTTAGAAAATTTCGCGGTACGTATT
>JBAIZL010000002.1:127028532-127261032 GCA_036971475.1 Prosapia bicincta | reverse complement strand
TTGGAACACATATTGTTGAGGTGTGGATCCATTAACCCGGCAAGAGATTCCCTGCGGAGGACGGTGGGAGATAGCGAAGATCTGATGAGGGTTATAATGTGAACAAAGAAATACTGAGCATTGGTCGAAGCAGTATACCATGGACATCGAGTCGTCGGCATCGCCTGATGCTGGAAGTTCGTACAAAGAAGTAAGTAATTTCCTTTTAGTTTGGCCAATGTATAATTTCTTACAGTCTGGGCATTTGATTTTAAATATTCCTATAAAAAATTAATGTTAAACAAAATATAAACAATAAACATAACCAAAAAAACACTAAATTTATATCATTTGACATCACAAACATGTACTCTTAACATACCAATAAACGAAACCCTCCAAATAATACAAAAATAAATTAATCTTTAAACCAACCCCAAAGGCTATACTAAACCACAACTATTTCCCATTTAATAATAAGATATATAAATAAATAGATAACTTAGCAATGGGATCACCCCTCTGATTTATAATGTCTGAAATTTACCTCCAAAATACCTGACAAAATAATCGCACCAAAAAACCATAAAAAACCCCTCAGTGGACATTGGATACCATATGTTGACGATGGATAATGCATCTCTCAAAATAAAGGAATAGATAATATCATCCTAATAGCAATCAACAACCTACACTCTAACATAAAATTTTCATATGCTATAAGTTTGTGATCATCACTGATGATCCAACAGCTTTGAGCAAAACATCAACCCTGATTTTGCACATTAGAGTTTGCATAAAAGTTTTAAGTATGGAATCCATTGTGAATTTATTTTTGGACCTAGTTGAGCTCAATATTGTGTTGTCTCTAGAATTTTTCAAGCTACAATTAAATGCATTAAAGGTTACAAATTAGGTGATAATGTTTTGCAAGATAGATTAATTGCTGGGGTATGTGATGGAGCATTAGTGATGGTTGGCAAGAAGTCTGGAGTGTGTCCTATGTTAAAAGACAAGTTTCTCTCAATCATTATTTGCCATTGCTCTTATCATAGCCTTATCATGTTCGTTGATAAACTGTATGTTCTGTACCACACCTTGCCAAAGGAAAGCAGAGAGTTGCATTTGGTCAAATGCGAATGAGCTTGGAGTTCAACTGTTGAAAATTGGAAGGTGTTGGACATACATTAGTTAGCGTCTAGCTTCCGAAAAGTCTCAGCAATTTGGGAAAACTATGAAATTTTAGCAATTCATTTTATGTTGACAAAAGAAGACCGAACCCGTGAAAGTTCAGACAGATGCAAGTATGAAGGTATGCTTACAAAACTTACTTCCATTGCCCCTTTTCTTGGTTTGGCCCTAATGAGTGATGCACCTCAAGAACTATCAGTAGTTAGTGAAGATCTGCAGAACCAAGACGTACATTTGTTCAAAACTAACAAAAGTTTACAGTGTATGGCAAACAAATTTATTCCCTGGAAAGATAGCCAGTGAACATCTTACGAGCAAACTGTGACGTCTGCCAACAATAAAAGATTAATAGGAATTAAACTATACTGTGGGGTTCTGGATTACTTAGGTGGCAAGTCACATGCAGCAACATGGTTCTGAAACTAATGGAGGGTAAATCAAATTGTGGCCATAGTCTGTTTATGGACAATTACTATAATAGCTTTATTCTTGCATCTAATTTGCTACTAAGGAATACTTACCGCACTGGAACCCTTAAGTTAGAAAGAAAATACCATTCCCAAGATATTAAACCAGCAACAATAAAAAAATGGTGAATCTATGGCTCGATACGCTGAGGCCGTGAGAGTGAGAAAGTGGAAAGACAAAAATTGTGTCCTACATTTCAACAGAGTATAGTAATGATATGGTCACGTCAATCAACAGGGCGCAACTTGAAAGGGAAAAACTATTGCTTACAGTCACCTACAACCACTTTATAAAAGGCGTTGATTGTAGCGACCAGATGATGAATGTAAAATGTAGCTACTATCCATCTGAATGTAAAACTCTATGTTGGTATAAACAATTTTTCGTTCATGTGCTCCAAATTGTTATGATCAATGCTCACTACTATTCAACGAAGTGCAAGTTTCAACCAAAGAGAAAAGAAAGAAAATGTATGATTTTCATCTGTCAGCGGTAGATTCTATGCTTCCCGCCCTACCTGCTCCAGAAAGACCACTGAAGCGCAGATGTGTGCCACACATACCTTCAAAAATTACTGAGAAAAGGCGTGACAAACGGTGCCGTGTTTGTCATTCTTGTGGTATTAAAAAACGTGTTATATGGCAGTTTGTGGAAAGCGAAAAACAGCCAGGACTTGGCGTTCCAAAGTGTTTTGATGACTACCACAGTAATTAATCTTAACTAATCAAGTTATAGTTGCTTGTTGTAATCATCTTGAATTCACTGTTTAAACTATAATTAAATAATACTTAACTAAGTGAATATGTAAGGGATTATTGAGTTCTTCATCATAGTCTTTCTGTAGCATAGGTATATTGATTAGGTGGTGTAACACATGATTAAAGGAATAAATAGAATAAAATACATCGCTCAACAAAACTGCTACCGACATACACTTATAGACAACATGCACATGAAAATTAAACATAAACAACATCACCAAACACCCTGCCAACAAACCACACAAAAACAACGAGCACATATCCCTCACTTACCACAACAAGAACACACACAAAATAGTTTCCACATTAAAAAAAACTTAATTACCAAATATCTTACAAAACAATAAACACTTTAAGACAACACATACAACCATATCAACAACAAATAGACAAATACAATCTATCCGGTATTTACAAATTAACATGTAACACTTGTCCCAGCTATTATATCCGCCAAAAGAGGTAGATCTTTCAACACACGCTTCGATGAACACATTACCCAAAGAAACAACACACCCAAAATCCAGCTATGCAACACACCTAAAAAACACGTGACACACACACGGACATACATACTAGTTTAATCATTCTCCATATATTAAATCAAAGTAAAAAACTAACAACTTTAGAAAGATATGAAATATACAAACACTATGCAACAGATAAAGAAAACATATTAAATGACCACACACATTTTGAAGCCAACACCCTATTCCATTATATAGAACACAACCAACTTAACCCCCCCCCCCTACTACTCATAAATTTCATACCGACAACCTTTGTACCTTGCGGGACACCGCCAGTAGAGACTTTGCTTTATAAAAGGAACATTTGCTTCAAGAACAAGTTAGCAAGTAAGCCCTTACGTATTCATTTAGTTAAGTATTATTTAATTATAGTTTAATCAAATTGTACCAATAGATTTCTGGGACTGTATATATGACTTAGGTTTATTTTTTTTCATTTCTCGTTCTTAAATAACAATTGTTTAAAATAAATATAGGTAAAAATTACTAGTGTTATTATATTATATGTTAAAATGGAAAACTGACCTTATTTACTGCAAACCAGTGCACTCTACTGTGCATGGTAATGATTTCCCATGATTTTAAAATGGCTACCACAGGTTTTTTATTTCTTGTAATGACATTTTATCTTCATATTTCTTTATTTCACACATTTTGGTAAGTAATTTTTTTAAAAATTGAATTTAGCATTTGTCATACTACATTGCATGTATTTTAGCAGTCAATGTGTTAAGAGTGAGAAGATTTTATAAGTAACTACAAGATAGAGCTATATTAAAATCTGCTCGTCAAATATGCGTATGTGCAAATACCGATAATTTCTGTACGAGTCACACCGCTTAATCGCGAGTATTGAGAACTTATTATTCATAATATTTACCGCTATTTCTGAAGTGCTTTACAAGTGTCATAATACCTCATGCACATTTAATGAAAATGAGACAAACACAATTAGGGTGAAATCCTATCTTTCTCTCCCTACCATCCTAAAATTTGTTACGCGATTGCCACTACGAAGGTAAGAAGTTCAGTGTACCAGACTTCTGTAAGTACTCTATGCTTAAGTTTCCAATTAACAATAATTAATTGGTGGTCCTTCGGTTTATATCCTCTTATGCCCTGTGCTAACATTTTCCTAAAGGTTATTCTATTTCTAACAGAATTGAACATCTTATTTGATACGTTAATTTATTATGCTAGCTCTTATTTTTTCCAAACAAATTTCATAATTTTGTTCTACACTCGAATATTTTTGGTCAAACGGCCAGATGATCGTCACATTTTTTGGCCTACAGGCCGGATATAAGACATATTTTTGGTCCTTAGGGCCAGATAATTGACTCCATCTTATGGATACTGTTCATACATTCAATTCAAGATATATTGCCATCAGATTATTTTTTATTAAATTATTAGTAAATTCAGAAACAAGATATTCATTTCATAAAGACAGCATTCCATCTATAACACATAAGAGTGCATACAGGTTTATGAATCATTTCAGACATTAAACAACACACAAAAAACTTTATGAATCAGCTTTGCAACCTTTCCCAGCTATATCGGCTTGCCGGAATAGCTTATTTACATTCCTACCTTACAAAGGAATCTAGTTTCAATACAGTTAATAACTCCAGCCTATTCTCTGTTTACAAACATTACAGATGATTTAATGTTGGTTGAAATACAAAAACAACTACTATTTTTAACGCTGTTACAGAACCTTTTATTATGCTACACATAATTGTTACTGTCTAGTTCTTTCAACATTATACGTTATAATTTCTGTATTATAATGGTTTTGTTCAGATTGACATTTAATTCATTGCCATGGCTTCATTGATTGCTATTACTATGAAAACTTACTCATCCAAGATTACTCTAATCAAACCCCCGCTTAAACTCAATTTAAAAAAAAAACATTGACAGATTTCAGTTCATACATACCTGCCTAGACGCCTCAGAAAACCCGCATAAGATTATATAAACATGATATAACAAATGAAATGACTGATTTTACCAACTATATTGAACGAGTTTAACAAAATCTTGACTAGATAAAGATACTACCGACAAACTAGCCGATGACAGAGACCATATATCCGAATTAGTTCATTACATTCAATTACAGTTATACATTATGACATTTGATAACACTTTGCAAACAGCTCATCCTGAATAACAGGTTAATAACCCAATATCCACATAACATGCTACTACAGTTCGGCTAGCCAAGCTGGAATTGAAACATTTTTATAGAAATCTCCTAGAATGTGTGTCATTTATCAGTCTGTATGACGTAAGCATACATGACACTGAAACATAATCAGAAATATCTAAATTTCAGTATACTCTAAGCACTTTGTCCGGTGAATCACGCAATAGCCTATAAAATTTTTTGAAAGCGTTACCATAATGTACGATGCCTAATTACGCTCTACATTCAGAAAATAGTTGATCTTCATGTAATTTCAAGTATTTACCTTCAGCGTATTCGATATTTTATCGATCAGTTCTATGATCATTCTCATGCCTTAACCACCTTCTGTCAAAAAAAATTATCCATTTTTACCCAATCTGTTTGAGTCTGAGATATCAAATCTAATAATTTGTAATGTAAAGTTAAACAAATTACATCCAATCGAATGTAATATTAGATGGACAATCTCCTCTTTCTGCTAAACATCATTCAAGTTAGATTTATTTGAAATAGTAATTACAAGCAGAAATAAAGTACCAAAACATATACATATTTCTTTAAAGTCCATTTTACTAACAACACTGTTAGTTTTAATTTGTTTGCACTTATCACATAATTATAAATGTGTATTTGACGATATTTTCAAACTTGTTTTTTTTGAAAAAACAATATTAAACTTTTGTATAGGGTTTAATAATTTTTACAGATTTTAGTGCGACTGGAAGCTTATTTAATATATTATGAGCTTGTTTTGCCCTTACTCTGTACTAAATCATAACGTCACCTTGTTCTATTTTTACCTTCATAGTATTGTTCCTCAGGATGTTGATTTTTTTCATTAACATTTTATTCTGTATGAATATTCAACTGATTATTTTCATCCCTTACATCTTCATTTCCTGCATTACTTGTAATGGTTGTAGTATCCTTAAGATCAGAATCCTCTCCTATATTCTTGCTCTTCAACTTGAAAACTAAATTCTCAGTATGAGAATCATCACTTTCTAAATTTATAAAGTCCACTAAAAGATAAAAAAATGTACGTCAATACACTCATTGAGTCCAAGGCCAACTGAAAGTTGCAGAGTTATATTTAAGAGGGGTGGGACGGATCCTTGAGACAGATTCTAAAAAAACTATGCATTTCCTACAGTACAACAAAAGTAGGGTATACATGTGATCTAGGTGCTGAGATTGGATTTCCCAGAAGCAAAATGATCATGTTATGGACATTTGTAAGGTTTTTTTTTCTAGTCTGTACTCTCCCAACATGTATACTAATAAGGCTGTCTTTAGCAGCAGCAGATTAATCACATTGTCATATTTGCAAGGTTTTACTTTGATGTATATTCTCATTACATGTATATTAGGATCAGAGATAGCAACAAGAGAATAATTCCTTTGTGTATATTTATGAGGTTTTTCACTTTTGTGAACTCTTCTAACATGTATATTCAGATATTTAGCAGCACGAGAATAACAACTTGTGTGCATTAATAAAGTTTTTCAAGTGTACACTCTCAACATTTATTTCAAAATGGGATTAATTAGAAGATATACAGTTATTATATTGTTTACATTTTTAAACAGTTTTTTAATTTTTGTACTTTTCACAAGTCTATTAAGGATGTTTTTAGAAGCACCAGAATAAGTAGATTGTGCACATCCATAAGGTTTTTCGTGCACAGAAAAAAACGTGTTTATGAAGATCAGATTTAACAGCAGTAGAATAATCTCACTGTGCACATTTATAAGGTTTTTCTTTAATGTGTATTCTCCTTATATGAATATTAATATCTACAACACAGATATTAATATATCTTGTCTTGTTGCTGATTTATATTCTGCTGATAAAGCAACAGCAGAATAATCAAAGTATGCACATTTGTAAGGTTTTTCTTTTATATGTACTCTACTCTCTCAATATGTATTTTATTTCAAATTTAGAAGCAGCAGAATAATCACACTGTGCACATTTATAAGGTTTTTCTCTTTTGTGTACTCTTCTATAGTGCTTATTAAGTTCATTTACAGCAACAGCAGAATAATCACACTGTGTACATTTATGAGATTTTTCTTTAATGTGTAATATCTCCATATGTACTTTAATTCCAAATTTAGAAGCAGCAGAATAATCACACTGTGTACATTTATAAGGTTTTTCTTTGATATGTACTCTCCTAACATGTGTAATTAAGGACAGATTTAAGAGCTACAGAATAATCACATTGTGCACACTTATAAGGTTTTTCTCTTTTGTGTACTTTTCTATAGTGCTTATTAAGATCAGATAAAGCAGCAGCAGAATAACCACATTGTGCACATTTATAAGGTTTTTCTGTTATATTTATTCTTTTAACATGTATTTTAATACCACATTTTGAAACAGCAGAATAATCACACTGTGTTCATTTATAAGATTTTTTTCCATATATACTCTCTCAATATGTATTTTAACTCCAAATTTAGAAGCAGCTGAATAATCACATAGTTCACATTCATAACCTCCACACGCTGCCTTTAGATCCATGCTCCACAGACTCAAAGAAGTACCAATGGCCACAGAAACATAAACAAAGAACTAGACACCATTAAATATTTAGCATACACAAATGGATACAACACCGCAATAATAGACAAACAAAGCACAATATACAAAAAAAAACTAAAATTAACACTACAGGGAGGGAAAACAAATAGATCACAATACCATACATAAACAGAACATCAAATAAAATAGACCACAAATTTAAAAAAAACAGGGTACAAAATAGTATACAAAACTAATAGCATACTACAAAACAAAATACAACATGGCCCCAACAACAAAGATAAACTACAAGCACCAGGGGTATACAAGTTAAACTACAACAAGGGCAACAAATTCTACATTAGGCAAACAGGGCGTAGCTACTCACAAAGAGTCGAGGAACACAAAATCACCCTAACAGAACACCAAATCAGCATTCTTCAATCACCTAAAATAAACAGGACACAAATACACAGACATTTAGCATAACCTATAAATCTTATACATCAACAAAAAAGGACCACATCTCAACATACTAGAACAACACAAAATACAAACATATTAAATGAACAAACCCACTACAAATCACACATACTCTTTGATACTATCGAAAACCTGCCTTTAAAACCGTCACTGCTTAACCTAACAACAACTTCAAGACGAAAATGTAGATACTAATGAAGATCGCCACGGAGCGATCAAAAACATTCTGTTTCAGTAAGTTTTTACAAATTTTGGCGAATTTTAATCTTAATATCTTCTAAAAAACAATTTATGGTTTATAAACCTTGAAACCTTCTGTTCTTGATCTATTAAAATGCACCACATTTGTGTTTGAATTTAGTCAACTTTAAGGACCGAATCCCTAAAAAAAACTTGGGAATCACATTGTTACATTTTTACAGCAACCTTTTCAACTCACTTAGCACATAATATTGGAAATTTACACTTTTAAATCATTAAAAGCAGAGCGGTTTGAAACTCCTTCCTCTGTTTACGACAGTTTCTGACCCACTGAATCCTTTTCACCTTTCCTTTTCAACCTTTAAACACTCCCTATTCCTTACTTGTTGTCTCTTGTTCAATCAACATACTTGTTAAAAAGTCACGTAATATGGTTCGATTTCTCCCTTTAAAATCGTGTGATCACTACGTCAGAGCTTCCTGTTGTTTGATAATTAATATTTTATAATAAAAAATGTATACTTGGTCATAACTTTTTAAATTTTGGATTTAGGCTATCTCCGTATTCTTGATGTTCTTCATAATTTTCTTTCTGTACATTTTTAAATGTCGATGAACTTTCTACGTGAATTTTTACTTTTCTTTTATTTCTCTTTGTTGGTTTCTACCTCCTTCAAATCAATGAAAAAACTCCCCCTTTAAAAATGGCTTTACTTTATAAAACGTTTATGAAATAGCAGCATATGGGACTGTATTTATATTTATTATTTCTTATCGAAGATTAAAATTTAAAATTTTTACAATTTAAAATTTCTATTGTAACCCTTAAATTCTCAATTTAAGCCCGTTACAATTATCCCCCCCCCAAAACGAAATAAAAACAATTTTCATTGTACTTAAACCCACATTCTATGTAACCAAAAAAAAAATTAGTTTAAATTTGGCTGGTTATTTTGTTAATTTTGCATTATTTGCCTTATGGGCAATACGCTTATAATTTGATTCAACCTGATAACTGCCTGTTCGTTTTTAACTCTTTGATCCCATTTTGTACCAGGTACATCCAGCTAATTGTGTCGCAGGGTATGTTTTCATTGCCTGGGCAATGAGTAACAGTTGGTTGGTATTCTTGGATCGCTAGGGTCCTTCTTGTAATACATGAGTTAGTAAAATTGCAAGTATTTGCGAATTTTAAAGCTTTGTTGTCCGTTATGATGTTCAACAAGGCTCCTAGAATGTGGTCAAAATTTTTTCAAGCCGTTAACGATAGCTAACAATTTCTTCCTGCGTTTTTGAGCGTCCTGCTAACAAATCCAATTACCTTCAATTCCCCGTTATTGTCCTTCTGATATAACTGGCTAGCTATAGGACAATGACTGGCATCCGTTTGTAAATATGTTTCCTGCCCTACCTTTAGGTGCGTAAATGTTACGGCCTCTAGGATCAACCCTTTCGAATGCATCTTACATCTCTTTATCCCAAATTCAATATTGTTGCTTCCTAAGGAGCTTTAATTGAGGTGAGGTTTCTTTGGCATATTTGCTGGTGAATCTTGCATAATAACTTACAAATCGCAGAACTGTTTTTTGTTCCTAGAAACTAGGAAGTCACATATTGCTTCCAGTTTTTCTAGGTCTGTCTTAACTCCTTGTTGGTTAAATATATGCCCTAGAAACTACACCTCCTCCTGAAAGAAAAATGTCTTTTTGGGGTTGATGCTCAAATTCCTCTCCTTGAATTTGGTATAGATGGTTCTTAAATGCTCTAGGTGCTCCTCAAAAGTTTCAGATAAGCACAACAGGTCGTCCACATATGCTAACATATTCTGTTCCAGTTTCTGTTCTAGCGTCAAATCCACAGTACTTACCAATGCAATATTTACTGTTTTGTGGGTTGTAACTATAGAGTAGTCCGTATAAGCGTTTGTGGTGTAACTTTACAACTTACTATTGCAAAAAAATAAAAATGTGTCATAAATTTTACAACTGTAGTTTTGTTACCAAGAAGAAACATAATAAAAGGCGCTTTGGTAATTTTGTTCAAAATTTTGTAAGTTTTAGGGTATGAGATAATGTAATTTTTTTTCAGTGTATGTGATAAATTTGTTTATTACATGATATAATTTTTTTGGCAATATCGATTACTTGGGAAAAGAAAATAAATACAGTTTTTACTGTTTCTATGCATTTTATTTTGAACAAATCATTTAGTCTATCTTGTTTTAAGGCACAACCTAATTGAATCAACCTATATTATTTATCCAAATCTGACTGATTTTTGAATGTTCTGATATATACATGCAAACGTCTTACCTTAAGAAGAATTAAAGTATAGAAATGATATTACTGTACTCACCAATTCCTTGAGGTATTCCTTGATTAACATCTGTTTGAGTTGTGCGACTTTCTTCAGTGAAATGATACCTATTATCCTATACAATAACAAAGTAACTACTTTATTATTTCTAAAAAAATATACTGCATATTACCATATATATATATATATATATATATATATATATATATATATATATATATATATATAGCATATTTAGGATATTACTGCAAAAAAAACCTACTACAGATATAAACCATCCGCTTAATTACCGTATTTACATGTCTATAATGCTCATTCGTGTATAACAAGCAACCGTATTTTTTTATAATAAGTTGGGGGAAATATAAAAACGTCAATAGCTAATAACTTATTCTTAGCAAAATTTTTTATTGAAATATCTAAACATTTAAGAAACTTACTATGCAATTCAAAACTTACAATATCTACATTTTGCTTGTTTTTAATATGCACAGTTTGTCATTCATCATCGCTACTTTCCAAAGATGGTGAGATCTCTTCATTATCATTTCAGAGCACACAGTCCTCTGTACCATCAATTACATTGGAAATATCACCTTTTTTGTAGCTCTTCACGAATGTTTCATATTTGACAATATTCCAGGCTTTAAGAATCTATTCCAAAATAAGTGAAAGGGAAAAGTATATGTATATTCACCATAACACATCCACTGTGTATAGTTTTCTAAAACTGCCTTTGAAAGTTTTATTAACTGACACGTTTAGAGGCTGAAGTAGGGATGTTAATCCGCCTGGAATTACAGCAGTAACTTTATTAAAATATAACTTTAATTGACTGAAAAGCACCAGTCAAATGCGCTTTGAAAATATCCAGAACTAATAGACTTTTTCTCTTTAACGAAGAACCTGGCCTTCGATTTTCGACTATTTAAATCCAGTCTAAAACTAAATTTTCCTCCATCCATCTTTCTTTTGGGCGCAAACAATAACACCTTGTGGAATCTTTTCCTTAGGTAAAGTTTTCCGTTTAAGAACAACATATGGAGGTAACTTATATCCATCAGCGGTAATTGAAAGAATAGCCATGCATAGTTGCGTCTAGCATCCTGTTGATTTGATCGGTATAGACTTGACTCTCATTCGTTCAACTGAAGTACTCATCGGCATATTCAAAAATATGGAACATTGATCAATGTTTCCAATTTGAGACAATTCAAAGTTGGTTGAACTTGTATCATTTCCGTAGTCACCACAAAAGCTGGACTTCTCTTTCCTTGTATAAGCTTGACTAGCTGTGTTTCTACATTTGGATACATGCTCTCTTGCCACAGAAAGACTGCCGAGTTGTAGGACGTAATTTTGCTCTTTGTCTTTTCCACTTTGTTTCTGGTACATCAAATTTGCGTGATACAGCCTGATTACCATTATCTTCTGCGAGTTTTATTACTAAAAGTTAAAATTTTGTCGTATACGATGAACGGGATGTATACTGCCAACCCAGTAAGGTAAACCCCATACTTCTGAGGTTTTGTCATTACAAGTATCCCTATTTGTGTATAACGCCCACCTTTATATTATAAAAGGAATTCAAAGGAAAAATATGCGCGTTATACATGAGTAAATACAGTATATTTTATGAATGGTGTTGAGAACAAATCTAACCTATCTAAAAGCTCCTCTTTGGTGCTTAAATTTCCCAAGTCAAAAACATTCAAACAACTCTCTTGTGTAGTAACTGATCAAAGCACCTGTTTTGTATCAGACCTCCTGACTAGGAGTTTTAGTGTAATCATGTCTATGTTTTTCCCCAACAACAGTATTTCTTCTATTTTCATCTGATTTCATTATCATCTCATTCAAGTTATAAATTGGGATTAAATTCCTGTCCAACAAGAATTTACATCTATTAAAAAAGAAAACTGCACAAGTAGACATTTCTTGTTTTTGTACATCAATTAAGTAGATAAGAATAAACATTTCTTGTTTAGCAAGAATTTATATCAATTAAGTAGGTAAACTGTAGAAATAGACATTACATCATCATTATTTCACAATTTATTGTGGTTTAAGAGATAACTGCACTTTGAACAATATTCTTTGTTCACACATCCAGCATCCAGAATATGTCAAATTACTAATTGTTTCCAATTAAAAACCTGTTTCCTTTATTATTGACTGTATTAATACATTAATATAACTGATTTTTTTTAATGTACAGTTGAATTCCCGTGACTCGAGTTACTGTTGGTCAAATGTTTGTGTTACTCGAAGATATTAAATACCCTTGGAAATCTACATGTACTTAAATGAAAGTATAATTCCTGTAATTAAAATTCAAATTCAAATTGTAATTCAAATTTAATATTTTATAAGCAGAGCTGAAAATTGGGTTTAAAAAATTAATAAAAACCCCATACTAATAAGTATTAAGAGTAGCTATTTTCATAACCTTTCATTCGTGTTAAAGCTTAGCAGGCTTTAAAGATTTACTGTCCTACTGTGTAATTGTGACAGACCTGTATCATGACACAGTATTCTGATGTGCTACTAAAGAAATGTGTAATGCATACAAACATTAGTTTGTTTTAAAAGATAAACTAGAAAGACGCCTTATATGTAAACAATCAATTTCTCAAAGTTTTGTTACACTGTTTTGTCTTTAGAGGTACTGAAAATGTAAATTATGTACTGATGTTAAAAATTGTATTCTTATTTTAATTAGTAGTAATTTTAAAACAATGTCATGTGACCTTTGATGCACCAGGTTTATCAGTGTCATAGCATTAAAAGTCATGACATATTGTCACACGAAAACATATACAGTACACTACTTTGATAGGTTACTGCTAACCTTAATTCAGTTTGAAAATTTATAGAATCAAGAGAACGTGTAAAGATTCTATTTTGATACAAAGGTTTAAATACAAAACCGTTGACAATGGAATATCGACAAAATGGTTAAATTGATCAAAGCCTTTTTCAAAACAAACTGAAGCCAATAGGCCAAATCTCTGTTTAATTTCTAGAGTATTAGAATATATATTAGACAACATTAAATGGCCCCACAGTTGATTTAAAAAACAAATTGAATCACAACAAATTTACACAATACATTTCATTCTTGTTTTTATAATGGTAGTAAGACTGAAAATTAAAATAAGGCTACTGAAATTTTAAATAACTAAATACGTATGATATAGTATATTCCTCAATAGCAATGCTGTGTTAGTAATGGTAGGTGCTATTAGTGTAGGTAATATTACTTTATACATAAAGTACTTTAGTTTTCATATACTTATATAATTGACAGTATTTTTGTGTAGGATAGGAATTAATCCTAGATGGTATTATAGAGATAAGTTGAATTTTCCATAAAGTGGATTTTTTATATTTTCTTGGATATTCAAGATAAAAAAATACAACTGGATTCAGTTTGCTTGTGTTTAAATTATAATTTCAATCTTAAATAAATAAATTTAATGTTTAATATTTTAAAGAGTCAATATTTTAAGTGATTGAGAACAACTGTAGTAAAAATTATCTTACCAGAGTTTTTAAAATGTATTACAAAGAACTATGTATGTATTAATGAGAATACACAACTTAAAGCAGACTCTAGACTATCTACAAGTAGAAGGGAAAGCCTATCAATAAGTAACGTCAATGAAAACACTTGAACATATGGTAATATATTTCACTTGGTTATAGTAGCACTTACATTTATTATTATAGAGGACAGCCCTTTCACGAGATGAGTCTCATTGTCTACTGAGTGATAGGGTGAGAGATACATCTGAAATGCTCATTCTCAATAATTAAAGAAGGAAATGCTACTACAGTCAAATGTAACATAGTACCAGATCAAGTGTTTTTAATGTAAAACTAATATCTTGGTTGTAGATGGAATCAAATAATATAACTTATCGACAAAGATACTGTAACACAAGACATTTTTACATTGCTTGTCACCAAACAAGATGATTTTAACTTGTATACAGTTCCAATATAGTTAGTAAAAAAAATAAACATATATTGCTGTAATACTTACTTCGGGACATAAGGCCAAAGGGTCAAAGTTAGATTCTTCATTTTGATTCCTGAAAGTAAACACAAGTAAAGTCAATAACATAATATAGCATATATTTAGTTTTAAATCTAGTTGTGATAACTGATACTATCAATACATTAATCAATTTCCTCAGTGACTTATGGTAAGTGAATATGTAATTCAGAGTTCATAAGAGAAATTACTATACCCCTTCTCTATACTACGGAAAGTTGTACCGGCACTATGTGGATGGAGAAAATTGGAATGATTCTGCACTATGGCTTTTTCTTAGTGCTATGGCCAATATTGTTTAAAATGTTAAATATTCATCTAATAAGAGGAGGGAATCAAAAGAAAAAGAAAACCCAAACAGAAAGCAAGCACATATCGTCAAACAGAACATTTAGAATTTTAATCATATAAATTTGTAATAATAGTTTCTATATTATTTGTTAATACAGTATTTAATACTGAATTTTAAATATACATTTTTAACATTAAATTTCATTTTTATAATTGAAATGTTTAAAATTTACTTGTATTAAAACATTATTTTCATTTAAACAATTAAAAAACATCTTTGTACTCAACATTAGGTTTAGCGACCTCAAAAATGTTTACATATGAACTATAAAAAAAATATTTAAAACTAACTTATACTATACAATTTATTTGAAAAACATTCATTTTTAACCGACTTCAAAAAGCAGGTTCTGTATTTGTTCCACGATAATTTTGGAAGTATTTAACCGATCACAGTGATTTTGCTTGCAAATGAAAGAAGAAACCTTCCCAGTGGTCCCATTATAGTTACATCCCAATCAATTTGGAGATAATAATAGGCTATTTTTAATTTTTTAAATACATTTTTGGAGGGAAATTGAAAATGTTTTTTAGGAATTATGAATTTTAAGATAATTAATAAGCAGAATAAACAATTCCAGCATATTTTTTATGTAGTATTCGACCACACATATAAAACCATAGAAATAAGAAAATTATTTTTAAAAACCAGAACCGACTTCAAAAAAAGAACCCGAAATATAATTTCTACTTACAAAAGAGTAAAAAATAATTTTCTGATAACGAAAACATAATTTATCATAAGTTTATTACCCATAAAATTTTGAAGTCAGCGCTGAAATTCATACTTGGACTCATATTGAACATACTAAATTAAAACAAATTAAGGGATTTTACATGGTGTTGGAGCTCCTTGGAATGTAGATTAACAAACCATGATAAACAAACAGGCTATTCAATCATTTTTTCCTACACTTATTTTATAGATACAGTATGAGAAATTTATTAAGTTTATGATATAGGCCTAAAAGGATTATGAGAAGAAATTATGAGTTGGGAAAATTTCAAAAGAGTAGCTAACTGTTCTTTTATGTTCAAGTATGATGGAAGAGAAAATAAAACCATTAGTTATAGGGAAAGCAGCTAGGCCATACTGATTTAAAGGTTTGGATATCAGTCAGCTTCCTGTCAAATGCCCCTGTAATAAGAAATCCGGATGACGTGAGACATCATGTCATATTAGCCTAATTTGTTTCTGGATAATGCTACTCCTCACCCCAACCTCAATCTAAGCAACGTTGACCTTGTTTCTCCCCATCCAACATCACATCAACATTTCAGCTATTTGATCAAGGAGTCATTAAAAATTTTTAAATGAAATATCCCACAGGCATTTTAAACCATCTAATCTCCAACTTGGACAATGGAAATCTAACCCAGCAGCAATTAGAGAAGAAAGTTGACGTGTTTCAAACAATTGGATGGATTGGCAGGGCATGGAAAGAGCTAACCCAGGCAACAATATTACTTTGTTTTTAATGGGTTGGATTTGATACTGGTATGGATAAAGAGTTACTTCCTGAAGAAATGGAGCTAGATGTTGAAAAATTGGAGAATCCTGACATCGATGTTAACCTAGTAACTGAGGATACCAATGTGGGGGTAAATAATTTTTCATTGCACGTTTTAATTTTAGATCAAACTTAAAACACTACTGTGATTCTCTTTATTTCCCTCAAGTAATATTATTGCAAAAAAGTAAATTAGATTTTATTTTTTCCTCAACAGATCCTATAATTGGTAAATCAAGCTTTGATATCGGATGGCACTAAGAATGATGATGATGATGATGATGATGATGATGATGACAGCCCTGAAGAAAATGCTGTTGATACAAAATACAGCAGTATTTTAGAAAACCTGTTAGACTTGAAAAAATCATTTCAAGCTTAAGCTGGTACTGTTGGTTTAAATATGATTTCTGAGCTGATTATGCATACGAAAAATGAAGTTGTGCAGTCCCACCGCTCATCAAAACAAACAACTATTAATCTTTATTTTAAAAATTCATAGGCTAGGCTACAGTAATTCACAAATTAAATTATGTACAGTACTGTATTACTGTATTCTTTCAGTATTTTTTTTAAATTTGCTTTTGAATTTATGTTTAATAACAGTACAGTACAGTATTTATTGTACTGTATACTGTACTTATAAAAAAGTAGCTTACATTATTAATTAAATACATTAGTATTATATTAATACATTAGTATAAGTTAAATACTGCAACCTATTATGTATTGGATTAGAAATGAGTGTGTAGTGAATTGATACTGTAATCATTTTTGAAATTCGGCTTCTCCTTAATACCCCTCCACTAAACTGACACTTCTCATGGGCGGACAAAATATCGAGAACCGTATAAGTCCGTTTAACAGAGGTTTCACTGTAATTAATAATATTAATTACTTTGTTTCACTTAAGGTGAAGCTGGACTTATAAAATGCGGCACAGGTTTTGCCTCTATTCTACTAACCCTTAAGTTTCAAGAGGAGCAATTTTAACATTTGTATTAACACTCAGAAAAAACAAACCAGAAATACGATAAAACATTTTTCTCATTGAGACAGGGATCTAAAGACTGGTATCATTGGGGTTCAAGAAAAATGTACTATCTTTTCATAATTAAAAAAAAAAACTGATTTGTAAATCAACATTGTTTAACGAAGATGGGAAAATTGATTCATCAATAGGGAAAGAGTAGAAACTGGCCATTATACCTTTTTTCAATGAAACAAAGTACTATGTCAATATACTAGATAAAACCTTTTGGTAGTAAGACATTGCAGAGACAATGTACTATGTCAATATACTACAGTAGAACCTTAATAATTTGGACTAACTAGGACTGTGGCCAATCCTGGTTATCGAAAATCCGGGTTAGCCGAAGACTAAGGACAATTTAAAAGACATTGTACTTACAGAAAAACTACTTAATATTTATCAAACAAAGAGTATAATATACAGCATATGAACATACATATTGTATATACAGGTAAACTCCACAGAATTTATTGCTTGGCAAACAAATCTGTCAATTTTATAGGGAGCTTTCATGTTGTGCAATCCCATAGTCTTTTCATCATACGAACCACAAAATATTAATTTGTTTATCAGTAAGTCTTTGACGTTTTTATTGTTGTTAGAATTTTTATGTATGTACTGTATTTTTTTTATTTCTTAATCATTGTACTTCAAAATCATTCCGGGTTGTCCAGAGATGCGTGTTAACAGGGGCTGACTTATCGAGGTTCTACTGTAGATAAAACTTAATGGCAGTATAACATTGCAGACCCCACCAAGAGATTAGACATTAGCATAATTTTTCATACCTTAAAATGTTGCTGGAGCCCAAGTTTTTAATATTTTTTTAGTAAAAAAACTATATGTAGATATAATTTGTTCAAAAATTTTAATGAAATTGGTTCTCAAATTATTAAAACTAACTATCCACAACTGAATGAATAACAAAAAAATCCAATAGATATCAAACAAAGAGGAAAACTGTTAGTCAACTTTTTTTCTTTCCTGGTGAAAAACAAATTGTAGTTATAATCGCCAATCAACAGTAAATACAATTCAAAATAGATAAAACAAAATAAAAATAATAAAATTTAAATAAAACAAAATTTACAAAACATAAAAGTAACAATATAAAAATGAAAATGTAACAATAAATATATAACAATAAAGAACATAACAATCAATAACAAAACAACATAAAAATACATCTATAACAATAAAAATAATTCTTGAATTTTGTAGTCCATTATGTTCGGTGAATCTTATTTATCACTTAAACAATAGTTTATGACTATCCGAACTTTGAATGTAGTAAATTTGTTAAAACTTACTGAGACAAAACGTTTTCGATCGCTATGTGCTGATCTTCATCAGTGTCAAGTACAAAGTACAAACATATTAAACGAACAAACACAATACAAATCACACATACTCTTTGATACTATCGAAAACCTACCTTTAAAACCATCACCGCTTGACCCAACATCTCCAAGCAGAAGACACTGATGAAGATCGGCACATAGCGATCGAAAACATTCTGGCTCAATAAGTTTTAACAAATTTACTAAATTCAAAGTTCGGATAGCCATAAACTATTGCCTAAGTGATTAATAAAAATAACACTTGAGGTAGAAACTAAATAGGTTAAACACAAAATAACATGAATAGCTCTATACTATAATAAATAAATATTTAAACTAAATTCAAATATTAAATAGTATATTGAAGTGGCGAAGGGACACCACTTAACGGTCGACTGCCCGGGATTGTCCTTTAACACCACCTTTAAACTACCTTGTAAATTAAACCTATAACTGGACAATGACAAATCGAAACATGGCTTTTCTATTATCCATGGAGTTAGATAGCACATTATTCGTTCGAACATAGTGGGAAGTACCAATTCGCTGTTATCCATTATGCGCAACGTTCTAATGCCGAATGGCACTTTTGAACATTGACGTGCATCATAGTTAAGTGTATATTGGTTATAAAAGACCATTTTCGTTGCCAGATGATTAGGTTTACTTCGAAGAACGGAAATTAACGATATTTATAGCATCTGGCGTCGTATTGACAGGGCAGGTTCTCCAGCCTCAAAAATAATACTAGGTATTGGGCTAGTTCTAAATGTACCAGAAGCAGGTCTAAGTCCAGAGTGGTGAAATGCATCGAAAGTTTTCAGAAATGTAGGTCGTGCGGATGAATATGCTTGACAGCCGTAATCCATGCGCCATCTAACTATCGCGTGATAAAAACAAAGCATACCCGATCTGTCTGCTCCCCAATTCGTACCACTAAGGACTCTCAACATATTTGTTGTTGCATCTCATCTTCAAATCACACATATGTGGGATCCGTGACAGTCTTTTATCAAATAAAAGACCCAAGAATCTAACACTGTCTGTGGTTTGAAGCTGAATCCCATCAAGATAAATGATCGGCTTCTGGTATTACCTATGACGACTAAATGCTACACATTGGGTCTTTGAAGCAGAGAATTTAAAGTCTGTAGTCCTTGACCATTCCTCTAATCTACTTATCGCTAACTGTAAAGATCTCTCTGCAGTTACCATACTACAAGCAGGCACATAACTACAATGAGAGAACAATGTACCAGAGATTGTATGTTAGATGTAATACTATTTATTGCAACAGCAAAAAGTGTGACGCTCAGCACTCTGCCCTGCGATACACCATTCTCCCGTTCAAAACTATTGGAATATGTGCCTCCAAGACAAATGTGGAAAGACCTATTTGACAGGAACTTAGCGATGAATGCTAGGATATTTACTTGAATACCAAATGCTTTCAAAGTGTTGAGTAGGTCAAATTTGACAGTTTGTTTGGTTCCATAAATGATTTACAAGCCAGCCATCGTGTCAAGCTTGCAGGCCAATGTACACACTTGGATCACATTAAGATCATTTTCAACCCTCAGAACTCTAAAGCCTGTAGCTTTCTCCTTAGATTGACTGGATGGGCATCAGTCGAGCACTCGTAATACTGTGCACAGACTCCGACACCTATGCACTGCGCACATTCCCCGACTAAGGGCCAAAGCGACTGGTGGACCAGTAACCGCGCTTACGTCTCGAAAGAGCTAGCTCACATCAGCATTCCGGACCAGAATTTGTCAAGCTCTGGCTTTTCAGTCCTCCTAACGAGCAATGGTTCTGATCAGTCAAAAATCCCTAAGAAAAGATGTAAGTGTGGAAATGTTTAAGGATTGTGTTGAATATGTGATGTCTGTAGAAAAAATATTAGTGTGTAATAGTGAAGTGAGTGTTGTCAGTAGTGTGTATGTTTGACTGGGACGCCAAACGCTCTTAGTAGGTGGGGCTACTACACTCCCCTGCGGGTGTTATAGTCAACTACCCGACATACAAACTATATGATACATTTAGTAGTGTTGCCAAATTACATTATTCATTCCAAACTTGTGCACAATGTAAACAAGTAAATTAATTGAAACATATTTTAAATTAATTAGTTTTGTATCTTAGTAACAGTTTTATTCAAGCAAACCAAGAGCATGAGGTTTTTTTATTGCAGTAAAAGTATAGATAGATATAAGCAATATGGTAATGAAGGATATTATCCTTCTGTGTACTGATGAAATATGCAACAACATAAGCATTGAAAAATTAATCAAGAAAGAGACTTTTTTTTTACTTCTCAAACTTACCAGTAATTTTCTTCTTCAACGAAACAAAATTCTATCTTCTTTCTTTTAATAGGTTCATGTGTGCCTATGGTTTCATCACCTTCAACTTTGATTTCACTATTAAACATACATTCCTCTTTGTTAACTGAAGAAATGTCTTCTGCTAATAAATCAATGGAAACATCTTTTTTTATATGTTCTTCTATTAACTCACAAGAAACTTCTGATTTTATTCCTTCTTCTATTAACTCAAATGAAATTTCTTCTTGTTTAATTTCTAAGTTAATATTTTCATGCTTAACCAATTCAAGTTTATTATCCATGATCAAAAACTGAAAAAAATTGTAGTACTATAGTAAAAATAGTTTCTGTCAACAAAAGTTTTACAAAAATTCATTTAAATTGCATACTTATTATATAGGTAATGTTATTTTGTGGTGATTACAGTTGTTTTCCTTGTAAATTTTCAACATTTATTATTTTTAAGGTGCACTAGTTTATTAAAAGTTTAACTATGCATGTGTTTGTCATTGGACAAATTTTTTAAAACACCATTTACATTCCATTCTTCAATTGAATTTTTAAATTGTACTAGCCTAAAAATAGTGGATTTATAATATTTTAGGTAAATAGAATGAAAATTAAGTCACCTGGTTTTTATTGTAAAAATAATATAAATCTAAAGTTGCTTTCTGTAATCATCTGCAATTCACTGATTAACTCCAAGTAATTATTACTTAACTAAGAGAATACTTTAGAGCTATTTTGCTGACACGTTTCGAAACAATCGTTTCATTAATGAATCTAAGCCTCTACTCAAAATAGAGACAGGACGGGACAGGGACAGGTTTTTGCCAGCAGAAACCGTTGGCAAAACATTATGTGTTTGAAATTTTAAAAAGTTAACTCTCGTTTGAGATACATAAAGGGGATATTGAGGTCGTTCTTAAAAACTAAAATCATCGAGCAAAAGGAACAAAGTTTAGGGAACTTCGAAAAAGTGCAGACGTATTAGGAGGGGGGGGGGGGACAAGTTGTAAGAAAATGTCTTAAAAGGGATTATTTTATTTAGAAGAGTTAAAGGAATTTATTAGTTATTTATGTAAAGAATTTATAAAAGTGTGACGAGTAATATATTAAGCCGATACTTAAAGAGAAAGAGGAAGTAAAGTTCAAGTTAATTATTGTGTAAGTGAAGTGAAAGAGTTAATGGCCAAAAACCAATGAATTCCAGGAGCACAATCAATAAGTACAAACTTTATTATATTAGATTCAGCCAACAGAGATTTCTATAACTTACTAAATTCATAATATATTTAAATTCATTGTCTTCATAAAATTTAATCAAATTTTTTTCACAATTTTCTAATTTATAGAAGATCCTAAATAATGAAGGAGAGTAGTCTAACACTGTATTTATTAAATTTTATTGTATTAAAAACCAAAAGCCTCAAGAGTCCCCCTTAACAGTAATTGTAGTATTAGTTATCCAATCAACCTTTGTCACTGCATCATATTAATGTATTAGAAGGTGTAATTCGTAATAATTGGATGTCAGATGAATAAATGTAGGTGATATTAAATTTATATGATTGTTTAATTATGTAGAAACCTAAAGGTGTGAAATGTAAGGTAATTATAATATAATATAAAGATAACAACAAATAAATAACTTTTATATTATAATACAGTGGAACCCCTCAAATCTGAATTGAGTGAACGGGCTATAGCCTGTTTGGATTTGGAAAAGTTCGGATTTCGGATATGCTGAGTATTTTGCATTTGACAGAAGTTTGCTTTTTTTTATTAACAAACATTATTAGGGCATTCATTACATATTTTTGTATCAATACTGTACTGTAGACCTTCATTTAGAAAAACTAAAGATGATTACAAGGATAGCTATTCTTGAACTTTGTAGTCCATTAAGTTCGGTGAAGATAAATTAATTATTTCTAAATAAGTTTATGACTATCCGAAGTTTAAATTTGTAAATTTGTATAAACTTACTGAGACCTAACGTTTTCGATCGCTTTGTGGCGATCTTCCTCAGTGTCTAAATTTTCTGCATGGTTATGCAGTGACAGTTTCAAAGGCAGGTTTTCGATAATATCAAACAGTATGTGTGATTTGTAATAGGTTTGTTCGTTTAATATGTTTGTAAATTTCACATTGTTCTAGTGTGTTGAGATGTGGTCCTTTTTTGTTGATCTGTAAGATTTCTAGGTTATGGTAAATGTCTTTGTGTCCTGTCTAGAATGCTGAATTGTTGTTCTCCTCGACTCTTTGCTTAAACCTCCAACCTGTTTGCCCAATGTAGAGTTTGTTGCAGTCTGTACAGTTTAATTTGTAAATCCCTGGTGCTTGTAGTTTAACTTAGTTGTTGGTGTCATGTATTTTGTATTGTAGTTTGTTATTAGTTTTGTATGCTATTTTATATCCTGTTTTTTTTTTTTTTTGAATTTGTGGGCTATTTTGTTTGATGTTACTTGGAACTAACATTGAAGAGGAATACTTTCCACCCACAGACAAAACGCTGTACTGGATCCGTGACCCCTTTTCGTTAGATGCTATTGAAACTTTGAGCAACCTAAGAACATTCCAGAAAGAACAACTGATTGAACTATCATGTGATTCGACATTAAAAAAAAATATCCTAGTGCTACATGCTAGATTTTTGGATCAGTGTTGGAAAGGGGTGGCAAGAAATTTCAAATACTGCTGTAAAGACTCTTATTGGGTTTTCAACTACATATCTATGTAAGCCAGGGTTTTCGAGGTTAATATATCTAAAAAGTATGTATAGAAAAAAGTTTAATGTTGAGGATGTCTTAAGGTTGTACTAAACAAAACTTGAGCCGAACATTGAGGAACTTTGTAAAAATAAGCAAGCTCATCATTCTCATTAACTTTTTATAATGCGTTTCAAATATATTTCCAAATATATTATGTTTTTGGTGTAAAAAGTGTTTTTATTTTCCCCAACAAGAAGGGAGTATGCAGAAATTTTAATTTTTAATTAAGGGGAACATTCTTTGAAAAAGATTGAGAACGCCCGTTTTAAGGCATGAAGCTGTTTTATAAAAAAATCTTTTGATTGTACAAATTAAATAATTATTTCTTTTCTAGTAACAATCAATATTAGCCAAATAATTATACCTGGGGAAGAAGAAAGGCTTTAGAAACATGGACAGTTTGTAAAACTTGGTGAAACTTTAAAAATTTGAATTGAAAAATAACTTCACTTCACAATAACCGCAACATTTTTAAAACTACATTTGTTGTTATGAAAGAAAGCAACTGTATTATACTACATTGGATTATGCAGTGATATGGAAACTTATGCTATAATAAAAGCAAATTCATTTGTCAAAAAGATTGACACTTGGTAGACTATTATATTATCTTATAACCAAGCTATCATAAAAGAATACTTTGAAACTATATCATAATTTAGTATAACACAGTTGTCTTCTATGAAAAAACATGCTTTAAACATGTTTTGTATATATTCTGAAGTGATTTGGTCTTTTTTCAAAAATTAATAAGCTATGGGTTGTTGCCAACAAATTTTATAATTAGTAAAATTTTATGAGTGTCATATTCTTAGCCCTAATTTTCATTATTTTTTCCATGATCGCAACTAGGTTCTACATCACATGGTATGACTTTGTTTTAATACCAGTAATGTCTCAATAACCTGTCACTTGTTTAATTGTAATGGCCGATAGAGTATTAATTCTTGAATTTTGTAGTTCATTATGTTCCGTGTATCTTATTAATCACTTAAACAATAGTTTATAACTATCCGAACTTTTTCCGAAAAGTTCCCCTACCTGACAAAAAGGGGATTAGATTTTTTTTTCATTTTCACAAATACAATTACAAGAATGCTTTAAACATGAAACAATCTATTTTATTTTGGGTGAAACATAAATACTGGTTTAAAAATTGATCACTGTAAGACATAACCTCAATGTAAAAAGATACAAAAAAAGGTTCTAAGCAAAGTTTCTTATGTGTTACTATATGTATATACTTCAAACATTGTTCTAAGGAAAAAACAATCGTTATAGGTTGCTTTAAAATAAGGTAATGCATAAATTTGTCATTTGTAAAACATAACCTTAATAAAGAAACAAAAAACATTTGAAACTAATGTAAAGAGATATTACAATATCAATAAAAGGTGTTCAGTTAGATTAGATTGGGTGATAAAGAAATTAATAACTGGAACAATGCATTAAACAGTATCTTGTGGTTATTTATAACCTACGATATTTTGGAAAATTGTTCAAAACCACCAAAAAGGACGATATCCACAAAAAATGTTTTTTTTTCAACATTGCAGTAAAACTAAAGTTTATAAATGCCATAAAAGGATAAAATGGTAAATGTTTACATTTCTAAACCGGGCCTATATTTGCATGAAACATTCCGAAACATTTAAAAAGGCAATTTTCATTATTCACCACTGTTACTTCCGCGCTGAAAATTTTACCCAACTTCAAATTAAGAAAAACTCTTTCGGAACAAAACACAAAAAAATATCAATGAAAATAGCTTTTTTACATGTTTCGGAATGTTTCATGCAAATATAAGCCATAAAAAATAACATAATTAATGCAAACATAAAAACAAAAAGTATAGAGAACATAAACACCAATACGCCCACTAATAAATAACACATCGTCACACAAAATCGCGATACATCTTAACAGAGTAATAAGACATAATATTACGTTTCATAACCACAACGCCCTTAACCCTTACAGACCCAATATAGCAAAAAAGCAACATTAAGTTTAGACCTGTTAAAAAAAAATAAGTATCAATTCTATCTACAAATCCCAGTGTAGTATTAAAGCAACATTGTTATAGTTTACAAAACTACCACTAGATGGCAGATATGTCAACAAATAACCAGCATGCGCATGTGAGACGGAGGTACTCGCTAGGGATTGGCTGCCACGAGGGCTGGGCGGGTTTTGGGGCTCAGACCAAAAAAAAAACCTAAACAGTTTTATTTGTCATCTGGTAGAAGAATTGCATAATCTCAAAGTTTTGTTTTTTAACTGTTAATTTTCTGTAGCTTTTATTAATTATTTTCCTTTATAAAAAATATCCTTGTGTTTTGTATCTTATATTTAGTTAATTCAAATTTCTTAAAAGTATTATTGGGGATTCTACTTTTAATATTAATAAGAATGATAGCAATAATTGTACACAAATTAATTAATATGTCTTATAATTGTTATATCTAGAAAGTTGATCTTATTATTTTTCTCCATTTCATAAGTAAAATAAATATTTTTATTTATCACATTTATTTTATCTAAAATACATTGTGATTATACTAATAGACAGTAAAAACAAAATAGTGAATTTTTTTATGATAAAAATAAGTTTGTTGCTTTTTTTCTACAGTGGGCTGTTGTAACTTTGGTTTGACATTTAGTACTTTTTAAGCTTTACATATATTTTGTAATAGATATTCTTTATAATAACGTTTTTAGAATAATGGATAGGAAACATTTAGATGACAAAGACATAGAACAATTTCTACTCATTCCGGATGATAATATTTCAGAACTTGGTGATGTTTTTGACTTAGAAAATGTAGGTGATTTCCAAAATGATAGTGAACTGTTTGATGTCCTCAATAGCTACAATTTGGAAAGAGGTTTGACTCTGTGATTTTCCATCAACGGGTAGTCTTGTGTTTGGAAGCATCTCCCAAAATATTGAGAAATCTGAGGTAACTCTATATGATTACTTAGTCAAATTAAAACTAATGTAAGCTTCATTACTAATTCTAAAAACTAATTACTGGAAAAGATTTTTACAATTTTTTAATGTCAGTTCTGGATTTCAGGATGAAGAACCAGATACTGTGTGGGTCCAAGCTCCGTGTGTTTGCGGGGTGAGGTGCGGGGGAAGAGGGGCTACGGCCTTGTAACTGTTATGTGCGTGTATTCCTTTTCAAATAACATTCGGCCAGTTATGCTAGTGTAAGTGTGTTTTAATAGAATTGTGCGTGTTTCTTCTATCGTCTAGCCTAGTGTTTTTGTTTAGTGTTGATAATTATACAACACTAATTTTAATTTTTAATTAGTGTTGATGTTTTAATTTAGTG
Source organism: Prosapia bicincta (assembly GCA_036971475.1). Taxonomy (NCBI): domain Eukaryota; kingdom Metazoa; phylum Arthropoda; class Insecta; order Hemiptera; family Cercopidae; genus Prosapia; species Prosapia bicincta. The sequence goes on along the minus strand of JBAIZL010000002.1, from coordinate 127,233,636 downwards.
TTGATTATAGTTAGTCATGTCTCAAAGTTCGTCAAGTGGAAGTAGCCGTAAAAGAAGTTTTGTTGTACATAGTGAAGCTCGAACATTAATTAGTAAAATAATTGAAAAATGTGACGAAGAAGCAAAAACTAATTCATTGCGTTTCCCATTAAAACAGGCCACAAAAAGAGCAGCAGATTATTGTGGAAAGTCAGATAATTTTATTCTGAAAGTCCGTAAAGAGGCTAGGCACTTGAAAGAACAAGGTTCAAGCAGTAAGCTCTGCTCGCCTGGTAAAAAAAGAAAAACCAGGTTCAATGACAGAAAAGTTTCTGTTGATGACTTCGATGAGTGTGTCATTAGAAATATAATTCAAGACTTTTATAAAAGTGAAAAGGTTGTACCGACAGCACGAAAACTGCTACCCATAGTGAAAAAAAGAATTCACTTTCCATGGGGAAAGAAATCTTTGATAAGAATTATAAGAGGAATGGGTTTCAAATGGAGAAAGTGTAGTAGTAGGAGAAAAATTCTTATAGAAATTCGGGAATGGCGACACAGATATTTAGTGCAAATAAAAGCCTTACGTCAATCTGGAAGGGATATTTTTTACGTGGACGAGACATGGGTAGACAGTAATATAACTGTTAAAAAATGTTGGCAGTCAGATGATGTTTTCGGTGTATCAGAAAACTATAGAGCAGGATGCCGCCTGATACTTCTACATACTGGTGGCAAAAATGGATTTGTGAAAAGAGCCAAGCTTCTTTATAAAGCAGGAACCACTTCCGGTGACTATCACGGTCAAATGAACCAAAATAATTTTGAGAAGTGGCTCAAAGAGATGCTTTTGCCAAACATTCCACCCGCCTCTGTAATTATAATGGACAATGCACCATATCATTCTGCTCTAGCAGAAAAGTTTCCAACCAAATATTCAGTAAAAATGGAAATGATTAATTTTTTGAGGAAACGTGGTATTAACTGTAACGAAACAATGAAAAAAGAAAAGCTCATTCCTTTAATTAACATTCACCGACCGAAAGAAAAAGTTTTTAAAATAGACCAGTTTCTCTGTAGTTTAGGCCATACTGTCGTTAGAACTCCACCTTACATGTGTGACCTAAACCCTATCGAACTAGCTTGGGCTAAAATAAAGAACTTTGAGAGAGAACACAACCCTGACGGCAACTTAAGTTTAATAAGGCTACAGGAATTAACCGAACTGGGAATAGAAGAAGTGACAGAAAATGACTGGATCGGATATTGCAACAAAGTCGAAGACCTTGAGAAATACTACTGGGAAACTGATGGCATAGTATCAGATGTAATAGACGAACTAATAATTAATATTAATGCTCAAGACGACAGCAGTACAGACGATACTACTAGTGACAGCGATTCCAGCATTAGTGACGCAGATAGCACACTTGCTAGGCCACTGCAATACGTAAGTACATGTTATCAGTATTTGAATAGATGTTTTTTTTATGGGTAGTAGCTTTACCCTCACTTAGCCTGTGTTTACGCATTCCTCGAATTCCTAGCAAACACACGGAGGTTGGACCAGCACAGTAACATAGACGTTCCACCTTCACCCCAGAGTCCATCAACTTCTCATAAACTAGCGAAAAATAAAGGTGGGAGGCCACGCAAGACAAATTCCAAAGGGCAGGGGAAGCCGAACACAAAGCCCAAGAGAAAAAGAGGGCCTTCATATAATTTTGTGCCTCATGATTTTGTACCACCTAACACCCAGTGGCTAGGAAATCCCCCACCACCACCAGTAGATGATAAAACACCAGCAGAATATTTTAAATTATTTTTAGTGATAACATATTTGAGATTTTGTCGTTTGAATCTAACCAGTATGCCCATCAATTGGTATTTTACTGCACATGGGAATTGTCAATATGCATAGTGTGAGGCAATATTGGGCCAATAGTTCACGCTATCATCACGTGGCTGATATAATGAGCAAGAACAGATTCCAGCTACTCATAAAATACTTCCATCTTTCAAATAATGCAGATGAAAAGCGTTTTGGAGATCCAGCTCATGACAAACTCTTTAAAATTAGACCACTTATTAGAGAAATTAGAAATAATATGCAATCCGTCCCTCCTGAGTAATACAACTCTGTTGATGAGCAGATGATACCATTCAAAGGTCGAAGCCACATGAAACAATATATTAGAAACAAACTCCCCAAAGGGGCTTCAAATGTTTTACAAGGGCAGGCTCTTCCGGAATTATCTATGACTTTGAAATATATGTTGGAAAGGGAACTTGCTCCGATTATGGGTTGGGACTTTCAAGTGACATAGTACTAACCCTAACCGAAAATCTGCCTGAACACCAAAACTTCAAAGTTTATTTTGATAACTGGTTTTCATCAAATTATTTGGTAAGAACGTTAAAACAGAAAGGAATTCTGAGTGTCGGAATAATTCGTTCTGATAGATTGAGCAACTGTCCATTGACTAAACCTGATAATCTAAATGAAGTGGGGAGAGGAGCAATAGCAACATCAACACTGTTGATTTCTCAGTGAAAGCAATAGCAACATTGCTTTGATAAGGTGGTTAGACAGTAGAGCTATCAACTTTATTTCTTCGTATGCTGCAATTGAACCTGCAAAGTGTACCAGGTGGTCAAAAACCGAGAGAAAAAAAGTACCTCTTACCAGACCCTATGTGGTGTAAGAATATAACAAATACATGGGAGGGGTCAACTTTGCGGATATGTTGATAGAACTCTATAAGATCAACATCCGTAGTGGGAAGTGGTATAAGCTGATAGTATTTTGGGCAATTGTTATCTGCGTTTCAAATGGTTGGTTGTTCTACAGGAAAAACAAAGCTCAAAAAAACCGCCGTGTTGAATTCTCACTTGTCCAGTTCCAAGCATTTATTGCATCTGCACTGTGTGAGGCCGGAAAAAATGTAATTGTCAAAAAAGAGGACGACCTACTTCATGTGATTCTACAGACTCAAAACCAACGCCAGAGAGGAAGTTCACATCAGTTCCTAATGGAGATATAAGGTTGACCAAATGGGAAGAGATAGAAGAAAAAAAGGGTAGATGCAAACTCTGTTCTAATGGATTTACTAAAGTTAAGTGCAAAAAATGTGGCATAAACCTGTGCTTCACACAAACAAAAAACTGTTTTTGGCAGTTCCACAACAAGTAGCATATGTTCTAAATTATTCAAGAAAAATATTCTGGAATTATAATAGGATTAATTATATCAAACAGTTGATTTTCATTCTATGTACTTTTTAAATATAAATAAAAATACTGACCTAAGCCAAAATGTTTTATTTTATAATTACACAGTGTAGAATGAAAGCAACATTTATGTTTTCTAGATTTTTTCACAAATTGACCTTAATAGCCCATTGTTGCTATTTTGCTACAAAACATGTTTTAACCTATATAAAGAATAATTAAGAAAACATTTGTTTTTGCTTATTTATTACCAAAATAAGTAATAAAAAGCAACAAAAAAAAAAAATTTTCCAACAATATTATAATTTGGGTTTTAAAGGGTTAAAACAACATAGACCTTATTCTCCAGTCACGTAACCGTGCACTTGGATTTGAGATATCACTCGTGTTAGAAAACGTGTTACATATTCAGAATGTTCTATACATCTTATTACATTTCTGCTATTACTTGTGACCAGACTTTTTGATAACTAAAAGTTGTTAAATTATTAACTTACATTTGGAGGAAACGTTTTTGTCTCAAGGTCATAAGATGAAAACTTTTCTTCAAGTGTTAGTTAACAATTCAACAACTTTTAGTTAACAAAAAGCCTGGTCGCAAGTAATAGCAAAAGTGTAATAAGTAATTAACAACCAGCTCGTCATGAACAGCAACAAGATTTCGATATTCTATTCATCAACAGCTTCTGCATCCGATATTTATTTGTGAACTATTAATTTTTATTTAATAACCTATCTCTCGTGAAAGGATACTTTGTAACTATATCCTATTGTAGTACAATATTCATCAGTTTTATGAAAAAATCATGGTTTTAAAATGTATTCTAAGTGGTTTGATCTTTTTTTCATAATTTTATAACTTATGGGGTGTTGTCACCAAATTTTATGAGTGTCTAAATTGAGGTTATTTATATATTTATGAAATTTTAAAACATAAATATTTGTGCTAAACCTTATATATTCCTAGCGTTGTTTTTTCCATATTCGCAATTCTTTTCTACATCACCAGGTATGACTTTTGTTTCAATAGCAGAATTGTTTAAATAACCAGTCAGTTATTTAAATGTACTGTCTCTTCTAGGAGATAGAGTATTAATATTTACCATTTGTTGTCCATTTAACACTTTATGTGTAAAGATGTTTCTTCCAAATGAAAATGTAAACAGTCTCCGACAGACACGAATATTAAAGAAATGTAAAAATACCTTGCCATTTTATATTTGTTCTACATGACCTCTGGGTAGTGATATTTTGTTTGAAAACAAAAAAAAATATTTCCGACATTAACAATATATTTTATTAAATCTAAGAACAAGAAGCCGAAGAAAGTATAGACTGAATTATGTTGTTAAATCATTATATATTAAAAATCTTTTAGGCTTAAAATTTTGTGAAAATGTAGACTAAGAAAACGAAGTAGCCTATATGTACATCACAGAAAATCATAAAAACAAACTGGCATAATTCACAAAAATATTAACAAATAAGAAGAGAAAAAGAAGTAAAAATCAATATGAATAACCTGAATCTTATCGTCTTGAGCGTCTATTTTCGGGGCACAGCATGTGATCCATACTTTGAGAATCCTCAAGACATACTGGGTTTTGGCACCTGAATCCTGTTTCCTATGTATTGTGGGGAAATTTCGCTTGAGACACTGCTGATAGAATTTCCCATGGGTAGTACATCTGTTTGTGAATAGAAATTTGAGTTGTGGGTGAAATAGTTCTGATTGGTGATGGTTTGGAGGATGTTTAGGATTTTGGTGCCGTCGATTTTTGGTATTTTGTTTTGCATTAATTGGGTATTTAGGATTTTGAGGATTTCGGATACAGGTATGTTGGTGTAAATGTTTATTATGTTTAGTGATAGTAGTGTTTAATTGTGGAGTATGTTTATGTCTTTTATTTTATTTATGAGGTTCGTTCTGTTCTTTATTAAAGTTAATAGATTGTCTGATCATTTTGTCCATGTATTTTGCTAGTTTATGTGCAGGGGAATTTTGGTAGTTGATGATGGCTCGGATGGGGAAGTTAAATTTGTGAATTATAGGAAGAGCGTTGAGAGTAGGTATTTTAGGGTGGATTTGTTTTAGGTGGTATTTTATTTTATTTTTTCTGATAATGTATTTTCATGTATACATTAGTTTTTTTATGGTTCTGTGGTATTTCTCAGTTGGGTCTGTATGTAGTTGTATTATACTATTATTTTATCATTGATTTTGTCGTCTAGGCTGTTTGTATTAATAATTAGTGTAATGTTGCCATTGTCTGCTTTGTGAACGTGACGTTGTTTAGTTGAGGTTTTGTTTTATGTTTGCAGTGATTTTAATTTCATTGTTTGTGTTTTTGGTGGTTATGTTTCTGTGTCATGTCCAAGTGAGTCTTTTTTTGGAAAATAGTAATTTCCTCCTCTCCATGCCACATCTAAAACTTTAACAACTCAACGTTTCGGCATAATTTTTTTCAAGTTAATACCCCACAAAATGCCTTGAAATGTATTAAAACTTGCAGTGACTCCCACAAAATTATACATTTTGAAAAATATCAGCTTTAACAAAGCACTATAAACGTGTTTTACCCGGTACACAAACTTTATGCAATTATAAAACTCAAACATACATATTATTTTTTTTGCAGTAGTAATCCAAAACATTACTCTTAAAGACAAAAACTAACCCAGACACTATTCCACATACAAAAAAGAAAATATTGGAATGAATATTTAAACACCTTTTATGCCTAACTTGGCATACAAACAATAGGACCTACTACATAAATCATTGTGGAATTTATGATAGTTTTTTCAAAATTTGTAGTTTTTTGGAAGTCAAAAGCAGGTTTAATTACATTTCGAGGCATTTTGTGAGTTACTATGTCAACAAAATAAAGCTAAACGTTGAATTTGTAACGTTTTACATGTATCTTGGAGAGGAGATTGGTATTTTCCAAAATTTTTAATTTTCAAAGCATAAACGGAAGTTTTGTAATTTGTTTTCAAACTCCTACAGACATTCTCTGGCATATTATTTTTTGTTACTAAAATCAATTACGTAGCAAAGGGAAATAATTATCACCAATTTATACTGAAAAATTATAGAGAAATTTCCTATTTTGAATATAATTCTGATGAAGACCTAGCGTTTTTACCTGAAGATTCAAATGAATCAGATAGCAGTGAAAATTAATTTATGAGCTGTCAGTGATATTGCTAGTCCTAGCATTAGACATTGGAGATGAAAATATCGGAGACATCATAGAAGATATTTAAACTTGGGATTATCATGATGGGTACGTAAATCAATGTTTATAAACCCAGAAAATATTAATGTTACAATAAATCCAGATAAAAGTAATACAATCCATTTCAATACTTTACTCCATTTGACTCCTTTGTATAATTTGTTCATGAAAAAATTGTGACTGATCATGTCAGAGACAAATAAGCTGCTTTAACAAGCTTCATCACACAGTTCAATATTGATGAAATAGAGTGTTACTACTTACAATGGAATAAAATAATTTTTGGAATAGTTTTCTGGATGGGCCTAGTTAAACTACCAACAATTTAATTGTATTGGAGTAAATCTGAAATATTGTGTCAATCATTACAAAACAGATAAGTTTTGTATCCTGTTTAAATTGCTTCTAAATAATATTAATTTTTGTGATGAAGATGTTGGCCAAGGCAGAAAAGTACAAAGAATTTTTAATTTAATGGTTAAAAATTCATTATTGTTATACTTCTGAAAAAAAATATTAATTGATGAATAGATCATTAAATTTTTAACCCGCGATTGGTCGAGCCCTGTTTCGTAACATAAATGGTTGAGACTACAGACAACCCCTAACATTTACAAACTCATTAATTATAGCAAACATTTTCATTTAAAAATATATTTTTAGGTACACAATTTACAAATTTTATAACAACTTAGCAGTAAGAAAATATTTAAAATTAATTGACAGGAAATGTATAGATGATCAGAATTAAAATGATACGGCACATAGTAAACTAACCATTATTTTAATTTCCTTCATGCCACATCAGGTAAATTGAGACCTTCGATCTAGTATGCTTTTGACAGATTGATGTTACATTACCGACTCTTCTGCGTCATAAACGGTTTTTCATCATTTGACAGTACACGCATTGTGGGGTCTTACCTCTAAGATTTTTTTGAATTTTGTAGTCTATTACACTCGGTGAATCTTATTAATCACTTAAACTGTCTAAGATTGTCTCAAATGAAATCAAATCCTGTTCAAGTTCCACTTCAAACAATTAGATTTTATATAAGCAGTAGGCATTAAATTTCCATGAATAGTTTTTATCAATACATTTTTAAGTAAAAATAAATTTTATAAAAACTTTTCATGATTGGAACAATTTTACGTGGATTTTGACTCTGAAAGGACATTCTTGACCAAATATATATTTTTTATACTCTGCTTGAGCAGTATGGATACATTTCCAATTGAAGCTCTTTCAAAAAGATAAGCCTTGCAATTGCCTTTGCTAACTCGGTGATGAATATTCTTCTAGCAATTTTCATTCCAGCTTTTTTCTTATTTATGATCTGAACATAGTAATTGGCTATGTTACTCACTCTTTTTACTGAGTATTCCTTCATTCTATCAACTCCTTCCTTTGATAAGTTGTAGTATGAAATCACCTCTGGTTTGAATAAATCTCCTGTGTTTGGGATCGATTTCATAGTCTGAATGTAATTTTTATAACAGTATGACATTTTTGTTTTATTTTGGAGCGTATAAGACCAAAAATGTTTGATTATTACTGGCCCCAAAAGTAAATATACTGCTAAAAATTGTAACACTGTTAGGACAGCTCTAACTGACCAGTGGCCAACACTTTACCCCCCTCCCCCACATCGCTGCAGAACGCTTAGTCATGGGATTAATACCAGAAACAGGTGTCAGATAAGGCCAACATCACATAGCTAGCCTATCAAAACTGTAGTGCAAAAGAATAAAAAATTTCCTTTACACCAAATATTTTTGTTAGGGCTTACCCTTAGATCTTGTCTAGCATAACTGATTCACAGTGACAGTAATGTACCTATAATACCTGCAGGAATCTCAACTGTCTACGACCTTGTATGTTCCACAAACGATCGCTGTGACTTGTTTCTAAAAATTCTCACCATAGTATGCTCAAAGTTATTTAACAAAGGCAGAGGAAAAATAACCTGCTTGTTTAAAATACTTTTGCAGGAATCATTTTTTGAAGAACATAAAACAAAGAAGTAAGACGAATATTATTTTATCACATGACATGTCATTTTTATGCAGATGACACTTTTTTAAAGTAAATGATCTCTAAAATACATTATTTACTTGTAATTACAATTCATCTAATATGCAATTATTTGTGAAAATAAGTCACAATTTTTTGATAATTAAGTCCATTTCTATTTTAGGCACAGATTCTTAAGTTCTTAGGGTAGTTTGCACAACAGCTGTTTTAACAGATACGTTATATTACTTTATTTACTGTACAATATTAAGTAAAATGCTATGAGTTGAAAACATCTTCAAAGGTTAATGAACATGAATTCTATTTTTGTGTGTCAATGTATTATTTGAATGTAATAGATATATAATTAGACTAAATTGTTTTTTATTGAGAATCATACAAATTGGGCTATTATTTACATGGGTATTTTATTTATAGGGGTATTGTTTGAAACCAGTGTACATGCCATTTTCAGTATACATCATGCATGATGAGCATTGTGCGTTTGTTCTAGAGGAGTTTATTAGTAAAGGTGGCTATGTGATTGCTACTCAGCGAGTGTTTCGTATTCGATTCAAACTTAGTCGACATGATTGTGTTCCTGATAGGAAAACTATTCAACTGTGAGTGTCAAACCGGCTTAGTACTAAAAAGAAAACCTACTTGCCGAAGTCGGACTGCAATAACGACGGAAAATGTAGCACGTGTGAGAGTGTCCGTCCAACAATCCCCAAGGCATTCAGCAGCCCTGGGATTATCTGATATGAATTTAACAAGAATTCTCCATAGATAGCTTAATATTCACCCATTCAGAATGATGGTTACCAAGCAATTAAGTGAAAACTATTTTGAAACTCTCAGAACTGAATGTGAAGAAATTCTTCAGAACTTTCCTCTGTGCTTTGTTTATTTCTTTGGATGAGACCCACTTCCACTTACAGATACTGTAAGCAAACAGAATTTTCTCTTGGCTGCAAAGAACCCTCGGGAACTTCACTATACAGCCCTCATGTGACAGTTTGGTGTGCCATTGCTGACGTTTTGTGTGGGGACGGTATTTTTTCGAAGAAGATGGCCAAACGGTAATGGTTAATTGGAGTCGTTACTGTCACACTGTAGAGACTTTCCTCCGACCTTGTCTAAACCAAACGGAGTATATTATACTAATTGGTATATTATTAGTATACTAATTCGTATATTATTTTACTAATAATACCTTTTTTCTATAAAATTTAACAATTTTTAAAAAATTTTTGAAATGCACATTGATTTATCTGAAAAAGGTCCAAATACTAGTCAACGAGTTTGAAATGAATGTAATAAGTACAAAACATTTTTTATTAAAAAATATATCAAAATATCTACTAAATGTGTTGGATATATTATTTTTAATTTTCGCTGATAATTTGATTATTTCAAAACCTATTTATGTACATAATGGTTCTCCTCCAAGTTTGGGAAGGTCTATGCCTTATAACGTGCAACATAAAATTGTCCATGTGAGAAACAGTTATCTCTCAAATCAATTCTGGCTCTATAAGTTTTTCCTAACAGTCAATGAATGTCATGTTAACTTTAGCTAAACTTAATTTAGTATTTTTGAACATAATAGCTGACCCGATAGATGTCCTCTTACACGTATAAATATTCAATTCAAACAAAAATTAAAAATAAAAAAAATTGCCAAAGTATAATTTTTTTTTAATAATCCACAACAGTATTTAATTTGTTTTACATCATATCTAACCATGTACTTATGGTTACTGAAATACAACTATAGCCACCTCCAAATACATGTATGAACTCATAGCTACTAAATCAATGTAAAACAGATTTAAATAAATTTCTAGAATTTAAGTGTAAATAATGGCCTAATTTGTATGATTCTCAAAACAAAACTATTTAGTCTAATTATATATCTATTATAATATAATACAATAACAAACAAAAAATAGAATCCATATTTATGATCTTACATGATATCAATCATCTGTGTGGTAATGCAATAGTGTATACCAAAGATGGAACCCTTCAGTATATGTTTGAAAATTTAATTTTTTAAAACCAAAATTGTCCTAATCAGTTACTTTTAGCTATATTATGATATTGAAAACATATTAATATGTCTTATAAAGAAAACGGGTTGATAGTAGTTTATTAATTTATTTCTAAATGTAATAAATATTTGCAAAACAATTATCATCCATAGCAATGCAAAGTCTTTAGGAAAACAGAAAACTTGTAGATATTGATTAAAAAATGTTGACTTAAAAAAAATTCAAATATCTTTTTTTAAAAGCTCATTTTTTCATTAACCCATTAGTGCATAGAGCTCGATTAATCAGACGCAAGAATTTTAATTCCTACCATGGGGAATTTTTGTTTTTGAAGGTTATGATGGTTATTAGAGCTTCCCAGACAGTCTACTGAACTGACTGGATGCATGATTTGTCGTCAACATAACCTCAAAGAACGGTCAGTTTCATTCCCTACTATATACTTGTATAATAATTAATGTATATGCTATAATTTTACTCGTAACAATACAGGTAACAAATTTGACCATGTGACTGACAAAGGGAATAGTTTGTCTTGTATTTATAATCATATAAACAATATATCGGATGCTATGCAGTCGGACAACACACTATCCGAAATAATTATAAATTTTATTCGTTTTTTTTTTTTATACACTGGTATTGATAACTACACAACTTTAGTTCTTACAAATACTTGGTAGAAATAGAGATTTGTGCAAAAGGCATTATTAGAGCTGATAGAATTAAACACTGTACCGTTAAAACCATCAAACAGAAAAAGAAGAACGAGCATCATTGCTCTTTGGACAGCTGATTATGTTGCTAACATTATGTTGTTACATTGGCATGATAATAATGTCAGCTTTGTAGCTGTGAGAGTTTTTCTGTAGGAAAAACAAGCCAATGGTAAAAAAAAAAAAAATCTAAATTCCAGTTATCTGAACCAACTATATTTCCTAAATATAATAAGGAAATGGGGGTCAATCTATTAAATCAAGGCATTGGTACCAGTTGAACTGGAATAAAACAAAGAATATGGTGGTGGCCAAAGAATATGGCTGGTAGTGTAGTAAGTGCATAGTTACTCAATAGTAAATTACTGCCTGGAGCTCCGGCTACTCAACAGCTTTTGCATTTCACAATAATCTTGGCCATTACTTTATTGAAAAGACATGGAAAACCACCATATCAGAGACAAATAGCAAGAATTTTAGAAAATATTCACTATCACAACATCAGTCACTGGCCAGCACCCAATGTCACAGAACGACGTTGTGGAAAGTATACTCGAAAAGTCAAATTCATATGTTTGAGCGTCAAGTTGGATTTTATCCCAAGTACTTTATGTGAAAAAAATAATAATAAGGAACAGTTGTTAATAACACCTAAATAAATCTGAATTTATTTTTCTTATTGTTATTTTGTATAATTTATCAGCAACCCATTTCATGGGTAGAAAGTATATTAACCAGCGTTTTCATATTTATTGACAACAAAAATACTTTGATGTCACAAATTATGTTTCCTAAAGAAGTTGGTAAAGATCAAAGGAATCTACCCATATAGGATTCTAAAGATATATTTCTGCGTCTTTCATGTTGGCAACCACCACAAGCTGCAAATAGCATATCTCTAAGATAATGGGTTTTTTGTAATGCCAACTTGAAAGAGAACTGAACTAAATACTTGAAAAATATGAATCTATTTCAACTGATATCTTTAAAATAATTTGTTTCATTTTGTGGTATTCATTGTCCAGTCTATACTATGTATGTAAATTCTCTAAAAAGGTATAACTATTTACCCATATGTTTGTAGACTTGTCAATTTTAAACAAACAGCTTAGCTTGAGTTATCTCCAATTCCAAATAATCACAAGGTCACTGAGAACTGGAATAGATTTTCTAATTTTAATCCTCTAATTTCTAATTTTGGATCTTCCTTTGCAATTTTAGCTCTTATAATTATCAATAATCAGTTGTATAACAGACACTAAACAACCATAAACAGACATTTTAAAAGAAGTTTTTAAAGCTTCCATTTCTCAATAACTCTCTTGACTGAGGGTCAATGGGATCTTCATTTAAATCTATTAACAATACGGTCCACTACTTATACCTTTTCCCTAGTGATAGTTTTAACGATTATCTTCGTTCTTTTAATACTAAATAAGTTGTGCTGCTGCAGCAAAAACCTTTTTATATCATTCAATACTTTGTGTTAAGCTAGCTAGCAAGAAACCTTTTTCTGTCAACAATTGTTTGCTATAAAACTGATGTTTTGTTGGCAACATTTATTTGTTGCCAACTGGCAACATTTATTTGTTGCCAACTACAATACAGATTATATTAGTAGTATTGAAAAAATTAAATGTATCCTATAAAGAACAAAGAGGTTTGGTTACTTCGTGTTTAGTGTTTCAATATTTTAAAATAAGGAATTCCTTTTACAAATAAATTGTCTCCTGAAAAAAAGTTAGTAGTCTGTTCCACCTTATCTGACTAGGCTAGTATGCGGGAGTCTTTCTGCGCACTTAGTATTTCCTTACAGTCTTATACTAAAACCTGGGTAACTAATGTTCATACTTGGGAATAACAATTGGAATAGTAACTTGTAAAAATATTGATAGTTTTCAACTTTAGTCACTTTTTTAAATATTTATTTTAAACTGTTAATATTTTTGATAAATATTAAAAACTTTTCTCAAAAATCAGAATTATGAAAGCGTGAGAGATACTTTGTCAAAGATGGATTGTTTAGTTGAAAAGCCTAAACTTTCAATATACTAGGGAGGGGTGTGTCATGTTAATTTTTAATGTGGAGTTTAGTTTTTCACATAAAACAAGAGAATTTTCAAAAAATGTGAGAAATTATGAAAAAAATTACTTGAAAAACATTTTTTTAGAAAGTGTCTATAATTTTCTAAACTGAGATTTTAATAGGAACAGATATCCTTGGTATTTCATTTCATAACAATTTCCCGTTTAATACTAGGTCATAAATTCTTACAAAATGCTTTAAACGAAAACAAAAAATGTTGTTGCTATTTTTCAAACTTCAAACCAAGCAAAATATTATGTGGATGTTTTCTACAAGGGTCATTTTGTTCAGAAACAGGGTAGAGATGTCAGATTAACTTTGGTAAATTAAACCTTTCAAAACATAGGTTTACTATTTCCAAGTAGATAAAATATGCAAACTTGTTGAACATCAATAATTTGCAAGCATTTTTGTAGGATAAAAAAACATTCTATATAATTTTATAACACAAAAATTAAAGTTTACATTTTCAGCTTTTGTTTCATTTATCAGATGGTACAGTATCATAATTTTATTTTGATCTGTAGTTGACAATATCACTTGGGTTCAAATGAGGCCTGTCAGATGTAGTGTTAAAATTAGCAATTTTAAAATTTATGAAATTTAGTAAACTCATTTTGTAAACTTGTGATTAATTTCTTTATAACACTTTCTTCTGTGTAAATATTCTAATTCTTATTTTCATGACTTGCGTCTTCATTTTCTGCATTACTATACTGAGTTATTTGCAATAGTTGCAGTATCTTCAAGATCAGAATCCTCTCCTGCATTCTTGCTCTCCATCTCGAAAATTAAATTTCTAGAATTACTGTCATTTCTTTCTAAATTCATAAGCCCCACTAAAAGACAAACAAATGTACGTTCATACACTCACTGAGTCTAAGGCCAACTGAAATTTCAGAGCAATATTCTTGAAAGGAGGCGGATGGATTCTTGAGACAGATTCAAAAATAACTATGCATTTTCCTACAGTACAAAAAAAGGCAGGGTACTAGTGCAAAGATTGGATTTCCCAGAAGCAAAATAACCATGTTCTGGATATTTGTGAGGGTTTTTTCTACTCTGTACTCTCCTAACATGTATACTAATAGGGCTGTCTTTACATTAACATGGATGTTTTATGTGTACACTCATAATGAGTGTTTCAAACATGTGTTTTAAAATGAGATTAATGTTGTTTTTGTGTCCATGAAGTTCTAGATAACATTGAAAGTTCGGATGATACCAGACTCCGGCTCCGGCGCCTTCTAGGTTAAGAGTACAGTACTTAGAGGTCTTCAAGTGATAACATTGCTAACTTCAAAGCATGTGGCGTGTGTGCTAAACACTCAAAAATGTGTGTCGACATTAGACTGATATCCAGACAGTTTTTGCAGGTAACATATGTCTTGGACTTGTCTGGGAGAATCTTCATATTCTGACAATGACCAATGTAAAATTTCTGGTGCAGTCGAAGTCGGTGATAAGTGGCCTCCTAAAACTATGAAGTAAGAGTCTGTTTTGGGCCACTGCGTTCACATCTGCAAGTGTAATGATATTACCTGGTTGATCGTTTTCACGGGCCTCTTTGGTCAATGGGTCGGCACAGTTATTGCCTTCGATGTTTACGTGTGCAGGGATCCATTGTAGATGAAATGATTTTCCCTTACAGTGTAGACTCTCAAGCAGTACATTTATTGCAGAGGTGGTGTTTGTGTCTCCGTTTCTTATTGCTTCTAAGGCCGATTTACAGACAGAGAAAATTACCATCCCGTCCTTTAGGCCTGAATCAATGGAATCATTTAGAGTGACAGCTTCCTTATTCGCCAAAAGCTTGCTGGTGATATTTGATGAAATCAGGCCCGTATTTTTTCGTATTGGCGTTTACTTCGTCAGGAAGAAGAAAGAGGATGCGCCTACACCTCCCTTATTGAGGAATCATCAGTGTATGCAAATGCCAAGTTACCCTGGGAGAGCTTTTCAATAGTTTCAAGGCCTTTTTATTAAAGAATATTTGTATGTTCTTTGTTTGAGCAAGACTGCGATAGGTTCAAGCTAATGATTGAATTTTGTAGCAAAAGAATTTTGTATTTTAAAATGGGAGTAATTAGAAGAAATATATTTATTATATTATCTACATTTTAGGGGATTTCCTATTTTATGTACGTTTCTCACAAGTCTATTAAAGATTTCTTTGGAAGCACCAGAATAATTAGATTGTGCATATTAAAAAGTTTGTGAATATTACACACAAAACATGTATATTACGATGAGATTTAGCAGCAACAGAATAATCTCACTGTGCACATTTATGAGAATCTTCTCTTTTTTGTACTCTCCTAACATATTTATTAAGATCAGAATTAACAGCAACAGAATAATCTTACTGTGCACATTTATGAGAATCTTCTCTTTTATGTACTGTCCTTACATGTTTATTAAGATCAGAATTATCAGCAACAGAATAATCTTACTGTACACATTTATGAGGATCTTCTCTTTTGTGTACTCTCCTAACATATTTATTAAGATCAGAATTAACAGCAACAGAATAATCTCACTGTGCACATTTATGAGAATCTTCTCTTTTTTGTAATCTCCTTACATGTTTATTACGATCAAAATTAAAAGCAACAGAATAATCTCACTGTGCACATTTATGAGGCTCTCCTCTTTTGTGTACTCTCCTAACATATTTATTAATATCAGAAATAACAGCAACAGAATAATCTTACTGTGCACGTTTATGAGAATCTTCTCTTTTTTGTACTCTCCTTACATGTTTATTACGATCAAAATTAAAAGCAACAGAATAATCTCACTGTGCACATTTATGAGGCTCTCCTCTTTTGTGTACTCTCCTAACATATTTATTAATATCAAAATTAACAGCAACAGAATAATCTCACTGTGCACATTTATGAGAATCTTCTCTTTTTTGTACTCTCCTTACAAGTTTATTACGATCAAAATTAAAAGCAACAGAATAATCTCACTGTGCACATTTATGAGGCTCTCCTCTTTTGTGTACTCTCCTAACATATTTATTAATATCAGAATTAACAGCAACAGAATAATCTTACTGTACACATTTATGAGGATCTTCTCTTTTTTGTACTCTCCTAACATATTTATAAAGACCAGAATTAACAGTAACAGAATAATCTCACAGTGCACATTTATGAGGATCTTCTCTTTTGTGTACTCTCTTAACATGTTAATTAAGATCAGATTTAGCGGCAACAGAATAAACTCATTGTGCTCATTCATATAGGATTTTATCTTTTGTGTAGTCTCCTTACATGTTTATTACGATCAAAATTAAAAGCAACAGAATAATCTCACTGTGCACATTTATGAGGCTCTCCTCTTTTGTGTACTCTCCTAACATATTTATTAATATCAAAATTAACAGCAACAGAATAATCTCACTGTGCACATTTATGAGAATCTTCTCTTTTATATACTCTCCTTACATGTTTATTACGATCAAAATTAAAAGCAACAGAATAATCTCACTGTGCACATTTATGAGGCTCTCCTCTTTTGTGTACTCTCCTAACATATTTATTAATATCAAAATTAACAGCAACAGAATAATCTCACTGTGCACATTTATGAGAATCTTCTCTTTTTTGTACTCTCCTTACAAGTTTATTACGATCAAAATTAAAAGCAACAGAATAATCTCACTGTGCACATTTATGAGGCTCTCCTCTTTTGTGTACTCTCCTAACATATTTATTAATATCAGAATTAACAGCAACAGAATAATCTTACTGTACACATTTATGAGGATCTTCTCTTTTTTGTACTCTCCTAACATATTTATAAAGACCAGAATTAACAGCAACAGAATAATCTCACAGTGCACATTTATGAGGATCTTCTCTTTTGTGTACTCTCTTAACATGTTAATTAAGATCAGATTTAGCGGCAACAGAATAAACTCATTGTGCTCATTCATATAGGATTTTCCCTTTTGTGCAGTCTCCGTACATGTTTATTAAGATCAGAATTATCAGCAACAGAATAATCTCACTGTGCACATTTATGACAATCTTCTCTTTTGTATACTCTCATCACATGTTTATTACGATCAAAATTAAAAGCAACAGAATAATCTCACTATGCACATTTATGAAGCTCTTCTCTTTTGTGTACTCTCCTAACTTATTTATTAAGATCAGAATTAACAGCAACAGAATAATCTTACTGTGCACATTTATGAGGATCTTCTCTTTTTTGTACTCTCCTAACATATTTATAAAGACCAGAATTAACAGCAACAGAATAATCTCACAGTGCACATTTATGAGGATCTTCTCTTTTGTGTACTCTCCTAACATGTTAATTAAGATCAGATTTAGCGGCAACAGAATAAACTCATTGTGCTCATTCATATAGGATTTTCTCTTTTGTGTACTCTCCTAACATGTTTATTAAGATCAGAATTAACAGCAACAGAATAATCTCACAGTGCACATTTATGAGGATCTTCTCTTTTGTGTACTCTCCTAACATGTTAATTAAGATCAGATTTAGCGGCAACAGAATAAACTCATTGTGCTCATTCATATAGGATTTTCTCTTTTGTGTACTCTCCTAACATGTTTATTAAGATCAGAATTAACAGCAACAGAATAATCTCACAGTGCACATTTATGAGGATCTTCTCTTTTGTGTACTCTCCTAACATGTTAATTAAGATCAGATTTAGCGGCAACAGAATAAACTCATTGTGCTCATTCATATAGGATTTTCTCTTTTGTGTACTCTCCTAACATGTTTATTAAGATCAGAATTAACAGCAACAGAATAATCACACTGGGCACAATTATAAGGTTTTTCTCTTTTGTGTACTCTCCTAACATGTATATCGAGACTGTTTTTAACAGCAGCAGAATAATCACATTGTGCACATTTATAAGGTTTTTCTCTTTTGTGTACTCTTCTATTGTGCTTATTAAGATCGGCTAAAGCAACAGCAGAATAATCACATTGTTCACATTTATAAGGTTTTTCTCTTTTGTGTAGTCTCCTAGCATGCATATTAAGTACAAATTTATCAGCAGCAGAATAATCACACTGTGTACATTTATGAGGTTTTTCTCTTTTGTGTACTCTTCTATAGTGCTTATTGAGAACGGCTAAAACGACAGCAGAATAATCACATTTTTCACATTTATAATTTTTTTCTTTGAAGTGTACACTCTCAAGATGTATTTTAATTTCAAATTTAGAAGCAGCAGAATAATCACATTGTGGACATTTAAAAGGTTTTTCTTTAATGTGTATTCTCTTAACATGTCTAATAAGATTGGATTTAACAGCAGCAGAATAATCACATTGTGTACACGTATAAGGTTTTTCCTTTTTGTGTACTCTTTTAACATGTTTATTAAGAATGGATTTAATAGCAAAAGAATAATCGCATTGTGCACATTTATGAGGTTTTTCTTTAGTGTGCTTTCTTACAATATGGATATTGAGATCGGATAAAGCACCCGCAGAATAATCACATTGTGCACATTTATAAGGTCTTTCTTTGATGTGTATTCGTTGAACATGTACTTTAATATCAAATTTAGTTGCAGCAGAATAATCACAGTGTGCACATTTATAAGGTTTTTCTTTCATGTGTATTCTCATAACATGCAAATTAAGATCGGATTTAATAGCACCAGAATAATTGCATTGAGCACATTTATAAGGTTTTTCTCTTTTGTGTACTCTCCTTACATGTATACTAAGCACAGATTTATCAGCAGAAGAAAAATCACACTGTACACATTTATATTTTTTTCCTGTGTCGTCTCTTTGACTATGGCTTCTAACTTTGTTTTGATTACTGGTAGAAAAATTACACTCTACATATTTATGCAATGTTGTGCTCATGTTCCCTTTTACGTTTACTGGTAAAATACCTAGAACAGACAATAGAAGAAATTATGGATTGGATTAGTTCAGCTATTGATTTCTATCATTTACACTTTGGTAATATAGTACTATAATATATTTGTCAGTACATGTTGTTTCCCGATTGGATATTGTGTAAAAAAAAAACAAGCTAGTCGTTTCTGAGGCAGCTAAATAGAATTAACAAATAATTATTCTAATTTATAATCAGGACACAATATTTACCATTGAGTAGTTTAACAATAGTAGTTTGTAGATATCGTTATACCTAATTTAGCATCTAGCTGGACGTTCTGAAAATTTATGTAGCTACTAAGTTCTAGATATAATCCTACTGAAGTTGCTTGTTGTAATCATCTTGAATTCACTGATTAAACTCATTTTAAAAATACTTAACTAAGTGAATACGTAAGGGATTATTGAGTTCTTCATCATAGTCTTTCTGCAGCATAGGTATATTGATTAGGTGGTGCAACACATGGTTAAAGGCATAAATAGAATAAAATACATCGCTCAACAAAACTGCTATCGACATACACTTATAGACAACATGCACATGAAAATTAAACATAAACAACATCACTAAACACCCATACCAACAAACCACACAAAAATAACAAACACATATCCCTCACTTACCACAACAAGAACACACACAAAATAGCTTCCACATTAAAAAAACTTAATTACCAAATATCTTACAAAACAATAAACACTTCAAGACAACACATACAACCATATCAACAACAAATAGACAAATACAATCTATCCAGTATTTACAAATTAACATGTAACAATTGTCCCAACTATTACATCGGCCAAACCGGCAGGTCATTATACACGCTTCGAAGAACACATTACCCAAAAAAAACCAACAAGCCCTAAATCCAGCTACGCAAAACACCTAAAAACAACCAACACACACACACCGACATACACACTAATTTAAATGTTCTACATACATCAAAACAAAGTAAAACACTAACAACCTTAGAAAATATGAAATATACAAACACTACTCAACAGATAAAGAAAACGTATTAAATGATCACACACACTTTGAAGCCCATTATATGACATACAACACAAACAACCCACCCATTCCACAATCATAAATCCATTCATGTTAGAGCCTTTACACACAACCGATGCCGCTAGTAGAGGGTTAGCTTCGTAAAAGGAAGGAATGTTTAGAAAAGCGTCAACAACTAAGCAATTACGTATTCACTTAGGTAAGTATTTTTAAAATTAGTTATATCCTACTGGATTGTAAACTACATGTTTGCATACTACATACTGTGTTTTAAACTACTACATTAACTGATTTTTCAAATATTGATAAGAGAATAAATTACTAAATACTACCTTAAATTTAGTACGTAATTATTTCTAATAAAATATTTAAACATAGACAAAAAAAGTAAGGTTTTCGTCATATTTAGGATGCTATTTGTCAATTTGTGGCAACAATTTATAGAATGAACGCTAAGATAAGTCTTAACAAAATGATATTGTAGACTTATTTTGTATAACTTGGCAAAAAACCACTACTTACTGATTTATTCAGCAGACACGTTTTGCACCAGGTGTGTTGTATTGGTGTGACCCAACATCAGAACATACCTGAGCAACAGTCTTGTCAGTGCCTCCCAGCATTGAATAATGCGCTGACCTAGTGTGAAACGCATCTGGTGAATAAATCAGTAAGTAGTGTTTTTTCATCAAAGTTAATACAAAAAAGTGTAATTTATACAAAAACCTCAATATCTATAAGACTAAAAACACAAGTTTTAAAATGATATCTATCAAGAATGAACACAGTGGAATTAGCACCCTATACAAAGAAAAAGATTTTTATCTTGGCGAAAGAGCTTAAGTTGAATCGCCGCATTCAAAACAAAAAGTGACTTATCGCTGGAGCAGTGAATGAGTCATTACTCATAACATGAAAGAGTGTGCTCTCATAACATGTATATCAGGACTGGATGTAATCTGAGAGGAATAATCCCACCATGCAAGATTAAAAGGCTTTTCTCATTTGTCTAAATTCATAAAGGTTTCTCTAACGTCTACAGGCCTAACATGTATATTAAGCCTGAATTTGGTAGAAGCAAAGTAACCATATAATGGACATTTATGTGTGTTTTTGCTACTGTCTATTTTCTGAATATGACTTTTAAGTTTATTTTGAGCAGCAGTAGAAATATTGTTATTACACTCCAAAAATAATTATGCTATATTGCTCTTATGTTCCTTTCTACTCACATTGGAACAATACTTAGAATAAATTGTAGATAACTAAATCATTACACATGAGATGTAGGAAAAAGAATTATTAGTTGGATTAACCAATCCAATAATTATAATTGTATTATTAATTTAATTTTGAAATAACAGCAACATAACACAGCACACATATTGTGTTTGTACTGTATAAACAAGATTGACTCTAAGCTCAGTAATATCATAGATGATAATCATCATAGAATGACTAAAGACGTATTAATTTGAATAATAATAAACAGGTATAGTTGTTATCGTGCATTTTCTCATGATTCATACGACTTCACTGTTTAATCACATTTGAACTAATACATACAATGACTATAAAATTATTAATAAAACCGTAGTAGAAATAATTGCTAGTAGACAAATAAGTAAATTTTAAACATTTTTATTGTAAAATAAAATCATAACAAGTAAAACCATTCTTAGTAAAGGACTAAATTAAAGAAATAAAACATACTATGTATTAAAAATAGGACATTTTATAAAAAGGGGAAAAGACTCATACCAGATTAAATTATATGTAAAATTGAATCGTTATCATTAAACTTGTTGAAAGGTTAATACCAAATAAAGAGGGTTTCCCAAAGTATAGTTCTTAATCTTATAGAGTGCTACAGTTACCTCAGTAAAAAGTGAAAATAAAAAATTGCTTTAGAAAATCTCATTTTACACAACCCAAATCTTATTTTTACAATTAGATATAATTTATAATATACAATCTTTTATACAATGCAAAGAAATGACAGATCTAACAGCTCAATACTAGTAGCTGGATGCAAAAATCCCATTCTAAATGTTCAATTTTTGTGAAATGTCTATAGAAATTTTGCAATCCAATTTAAAACTAGGCAGACAGTGAGATGAATTAGTATGCTTAATTAAGGACACTATGAATTTCAATGTTAAAATTTCAACTGATTGTGTCTAGTGCTAGTGGAGTTTACCATGCAGAGTTTTCAAAGGCAATGGTGTTATCGAATCAAGAACAAGCACTACATTTTTAATGTAGGAGCTGATTTAAGTAAAACATCTTGTAAAACAAAGTATGGGAAATATGACCACAAATATTTAGATTATGATTTGTTGTATCAAAGTATAGTAAAAAAGTAGGTAAAGAGAGTTAATGTGTTCATTGCATGAAGGTTTTATCTATTAACTCTATGCTCCCAAGTGAACTTGAAGGACACTTCAAAAATCCTCCCCTATTAAGCTGAACCTTCCTCACAAGAAGATGGATTTAAATGGTAGGCTGTGACTGGGACCAAAATCATGCTACTTATACTCTTTGGAGTCACTATATTATCTGCAAAGAGGAATTGGTACCAGAAAAACATGTAGAGTTGGAAACAAAATTTTTAAATGTGATTCAAGTAAAAAACTTTACTAAAAGTGGGATCACTTATTTTATAAAATGGTTTAGATGATACTTTTACAGGTTCAAATATTTCTCTCGCCTTCAAAAACAATCCACGATAATAATTTTATGCACTTTTGCAATAGTTTCTGATGTAGTGGCACATCTTAGTCAACCACTACATATAACCTAAGCTGTCCCAACCAAATTTAAACTTATTTGTCTACATGGTAACAGTTGATTGTGAAGGGGAAAAGTTCCCAGTATGTTTTGAAAGACGGCATACATTTCCTTTGCTTTCATAACTCTTTATGAAGTATACAGTAACTGCTCAAATGTCAGTTTTCTCCATCTTCGCAAATCATTACGTGGGAGCGACAGATATGTGTCTGTACATATATATATATATATATATATATATATATATATATATATATACAGTAAACTACCGATTATCCGTGGGCGGATTAACCGGTTTGCGGATTATCCGGGATCCGGCATTGTTTTACAAATATCCAATTTTTATTCCAATCAGATTCATGTGTTTAAATTTCCAAACGGTGAATTACGACGAAAATACATATAAGGCTTAATAGAAGTTAAGATGAAGGAAATAGATATGTAAATATGTACGTACTAATTTTTACATTGAAAGGGAAACATCCCGACGCGGGCCAGCGAAATAAAAGGGGCGAGCAGACTACTGTATATGAGACAATGACAAAATGCTTGGACGCCCGAAAACCTAATGTGTATCGTAAGATTGTAAACAAATGTCAGCTAATCTCGGCTATAAATAGTCTAGGATGTGACATACGCATTATCCATGTCTGTCATATACATTATCGATCTTTATGGCTTTGTGACACACGTGACACAAGTAGACACTGTGCGACAAAATGGTTCTCAAGAAACTTAGTTCGCACATTAAAACTAAATCAATGCTCACAAAAAAACAGACGAAAGTGACAGATTTTTTTGTTAAAAAGTTAAAGTATTATGTGTAAAGGTAATTACATATGTACATACATACTTACATTTGACATATACTTATGTACGTATTG
Organism: Prosapia bicincta; assembly: GCA_036971475.1. Taxonomy (NCBI): domain Eukaryota; kingdom Metazoa; phylum Arthropoda; class Insecta; order Hemiptera; family Cercopidae; genus Prosapia; species Prosapia bicincta. The sequence goes on along the minus strand of JBAIZL010000002.1, from coordinate 127,209,706 downwards.
TAAATAGCTAGACATATGAATTTACATGTTTTAATCCGTCAAATCTACATTTTAAATTATTTTCTGTATTTATTTTGTCCTCTGAAGATTATTTGTGAATTGCATTAACCAGGGTCATTATTTGTGTAACTTATGGTATAATAATCGATTATCGATAGTTTTGCGTATTCTTTGTTCATAGCGGATTATCCGAGGAATTCGTTATCCGGCATTGCCGGGCCACCCTATTCCACGAATAATCGGGAGTTTACTGTAAATATATATATATATATATATATATATATATATATATATATATATATATATATATATATATATATATATATATATATATATATTTAGGTTAGTTTTGGTTGGTAAAGATTATTAAGATTTTTTGGACTAGGAGACTGACAGACTTACCTTGGTAATAGTCCACTCTGTAGTCTTGAAATAGAAACACATCAAAGCACTTAACCAAAAAAAAAAAAAAAAAAATATATATATATATATATATATATATATACATACAATTTAACTTCTCTAGTTTGTTACAATAATAACAAACATCATCTGCACTGTCACGTAGTATAGGCTCCATCACATAAGGCTGATTTGAGATATGAATCTTTCGATTATTTAAAATAAACTCATCACATTCTTTGTTCTCACACATCTCATGTGGGCAATAAAGAGAAAACATCTAAATGCGGTAATAACTAAACTATAACTATAAAGTATGACATTCTACAATGTGTACGAAAATCTGGAAGGAGAGTTAAGCTATCTGCAACTGGCAAATTGACCTTTGCAAAAGTTAGCAAATGTGTAGAATAGTGATTTCGGTCAAATCACCTAATATTACCAAAATTTAAACTAATTATAATAAAACATTGTACAATTATACTAAGTAACTAAAATTAAGATGAACTGAAACTAAATGTTAATTAATTAAAATTGTTAAAATGTTGAAATTACGAAAATAACTTAAAATTAGTAGAATTTGAATAGATAGCCTCGCTCTATAGGAGCAGGAGATATAATTAAAATAACCTCACAACAGGCTCTAGAGTTATAAAGCTATATGGGATGTTTCAGTATGTGAGAACAAGATTGTTTATAAAATCTTACAAAATGGTCACAACAGAGCTGTAATAAAGAAACTACATTAAACAAATATAAACAAAGAAATTATTGGAACAAACTTTTAAATTTAAATAAACACATCTCGTAAAATTAATTGTTATTACAAAAGACCAGACAAAATAATTCACGAAAAAACAATTAGAAAAGGGTCAAGATTAAAAAATAAACAGACTAGTGGCTAAGACAATGATACTGGGATTGGAGGAATTTGATCAACAGGGTTCACACAGAATAAAGAAAAGACAGGGCAGATTATTCCGAAGCAAAACATTTGGTACACCGCCTCTTGTAAACGAAGCTATCAATTGAGTTGGATGTGTTTTTATTGTGCGGTGAAAATGAGTCCTGACATGGAATAAACAAATTCAGAAAGTGCGAAGATGTGAATCGGAAGTATTAAAATATTTGTGGTATATGGTCAAATATCTAAATTATGTCAATTCTTGACCATAAAAATTAGTGAATATAAAAAGCCGGACTTTGTAAATTTGTAGCAGACTCCCAATGTTACTTTGAAAAATAGTGAGAAAAAGTGAAAATTGATACAAGTAGTCAACATGTTTGGAATAGGATTCACCAAAATGAACACGATGATCATTAGATGCCTGTAATTGGACGTTTGCTATATCATTATATTATTCAAATAAATTAGTTGGTAAAGTTGAAAGTTTTACATTTAACTTGTGATCAGAGAATACAACTGTGATAAAACTAAAACGTAAATAGATGTAGTATACCATATTTTTTTTGCTTGTTATTATTGTTGCAAGGTGCTAAGATATGTAATAAAATAACTGACTGTATTTGTAAATACAAACTATACTGCAAGCTATTAATGTTTTTATAGTGTTGTTGAGTTTTTCGGCAAATATAAATCATGGAAGTACAACATAATTACATTAAACACCTATTTACCTATTTATGTGCCATGTTTACCCACAATTACATGTTAATTTCACAAATTCTGTAACTCGTCTTTTTCTTGAATTTGTCACCCCCTCAGTCCCAAACGTGACAAATTAGAGAGAATCTACTGTAGCTCTATACTTAGAGCACTGAAATGGCATGTGGTCATTATAAAAAGGATGACCTTGTATTGGCAAGGGTAGCATTGCTTTAGTGCTGATTTCTGTTGTTGATTTTGAGAACTTTCGTAAGCCACCAAAGTATTGCGTAGGTTTCTAATGTTCATAATAAATTTGATAAAAAGTTTGATAAATTATGTAGAGATCAAGAAATAGTGGACGGCATGCAAAGTTTAGTATAATTAAAATATTGTTTTTACTGCAGTCAGAATTATATTGGATAAAATAACTTAGGGGCCAGAACTACTGCGCACAAACGATCTAATTCGAAGTTTACAAAATAATTCCAAATTGGCGAGCCATGCTTTATCTGAAAATAATAAAATTGGCATTTTATTAAAATAATTTATAAGAAAATTAATTATAAAAACCAACTGTTACAGAAATGAGACACACTAAGCATTAAAGTAGTTGATGTAGATGGTATACATGTTCAATATTGACAAACTAAGCTTAATTGCATAGTTGTGAGTGCTTTTTTTCACTACATATCAATGTGTAAAATGTGTTTATATATGTATAAGAATGTTTGGTGAAATATATAACATTACATACAAAAATTAAGATATTTTGATGAAGTGGTTTGTGAGTTGTTTTCACATGTTGTTGGTAACATATGTAAAATGACCATCAGGTTAAACCTTGAGTAAATACTGCTGAAGTATGGGTTTGAATTGTTGTGAGTAGGCTATGAATATATATATATATATATATATATATATATATATATATATATATATATATATATATTTAGGTTAGTTTTGGTTGGTAAAGATTATTTAGATTTTTTGGACTAGGAGACTGACAGACTTACCTTGGTAAGAGTCCACTCTGTAGTCTTGAAATAGAAACAATGATATATTTCAACCACACAGTGGTCTTTGTCAATCGAAGAGAAAACACAAAAAAAAATATGAGAAAATGAGATGAAAAAAAAAAAAAAAAAAAAAAAAAATTTCAAAAGCGGTCCTTCAAAAACGTCCTCAAAACATGCTTCTTCTGAGACTGATACTACTTTGCTGAAACTTGAATAGTTGCTGGGGTTCATTGACACTTTACGTATCCAAAGTTTTAGTTTCTCAACGTACATCTTGATGGCATCCTGATGTGTTACTATATTTGAGTCTGCACCTTGCAGTCTCAAGTTTAGGTTGTTTAACGTGTCAAAAGAATCTGATAAAATCACTTGGTTACTGGGTTTTTGTAACTCTGCACTAATCTCGTTTTGTTTCTGCTGTGTCAAAAACGTAATCACTTCATCACGGAGCTCAAATAGTCTTCCCAACATATTGCCTTTTGATAGCCATCGTACTTCTGTATGAAATAGCAGCGTTTTGTGGTCACTTCCTAAATCTTCACAAAGAACTTTAAGCAGTCGAGTATTTAATGCACTGTTCTTAACGTAGTTGACTACTTTAATACATAGCCTTAAAACAGCATTGAGTTTGTATGGAAGCGTTTTTGCTGCCAAGGCTTGCCGGTGAATAAAACAATGAATCCCAACCACATCAGCATTCTTCTCTTTGACCAACTGCACAAAGCCTGAATGAGAATCCAGCATTGAAGGAGCACCATCTGTGCATACACCAATAAGTTTTATTTTTTTTGTAGGAAATTATTTTTGTAATTTTTTTATTTATTTCATTTGGGTGTCACGCCCCCCCCTGGACTATCTCCACGCCTCCCCAGGCGGACGCGCCCCCCAGTTTGGGAACCCCTGCTCTATAATGTTCTTCAAATCCTATTTTGAATGATCTGGTTGTTTTCTCTATGTGAAATGCGTTACAGTTGTTACATGTAATTTTGTAAATTCCTGATAGGTTATGTTTTTCTGAATTTGTTTTGTGGTTTGTGTTATTAAAATATTTTATTATTTTGTTGTTTGGTTTGTATGTTGGAGTGTAGTATTCTTTGTTGTATATATTTGTTATTTTTTCTATTTTGTTATTGGTGTATTTATATTTTAGGTAATTTTTTTATTTTTATAATTTTTGTGTTCCGGTTGTAGTGTTGTGTTGAGGTTAAGTTTTTTGTGAATTTAATGTATATATTTTTTATAAGGTGTTTGTTGTATTCATTTTCTATTGCTATTTTTGTAATGTTATCTAATTCTTCATTTAATTTTTGTTTATTATCTTGTGTGTATTTTATTGCTTTATTTATCATTTTACTGTAAGTGTTAATTTTGTGTGTCCAGGGGTGGTTAGACTTGTAGTGTATTGTGGTGTAGTTCGAAGTAGGTTTCCTGTATACTGTAGTTTCTATTTTATTATTATTTATATTTAATGTAATGTCGAGATAGTTGATTGTTCTATTTGTTTCTGTTTCTACGGTGAATTGTATGCTTTCGTTGTATGTATTTAGTTTTTTTAGTATTATGATGTGTTCGTTGTGAATGGTACGTTGGTATACTACAAGTATATCGTCTACGTACCTTGTCCATAGTGAAATATTATGTGTGTTTAGTATAGGTTTAATTATTATTTTTTTTATTTTAACAAAGGATGTTTAGGTCTGCTCCGAAGACGAGAGATATAAGAAGTGTGTAACATCTGACGTGGTATTGATATGACAGGTTCCCCAATCTCGACAAGAATACTAGGGATTGGGCTAGTTCTAAATGCACTAGTAGCAAGTCTAAGTCCAGAGTGGTGCACTGCATCGAGAGTTTTCAATACATAGGCTGTGCAGATGAATATGCTTGACAGCCTTAATCCATGCGCGATCTAACTACTGGGCGATAGAATCGAAGCATACTCGTTCTGTCTGCTCCCCATTAGTACCACTAAGGACTCTAAGCATATCCAATTTCGTGTTCCATTTCATCTTCAAATCACACACATGTAGGATCCATGAGAGTCTTTCATCAAATAAAAGACCCAAAAATTGAACACTGTCTGTGGTTTGAAGTATAATGACATCAAGATAAAGGATAGGCGCCTGGTGTTGCCTACAACGACTAAATGCTACACAATGGGTCTTCAAAGCAGAGAATTTAAAACCTGTAGTTTTAGACCATTCCTGTAATCTGTGAATTGCAAGGATCTTGCAACAGTTGCCATTTTTTGAGCAGGTACATAAACACAAAAATCATCTACACTCTAACATACAAACCAAACAAATAAATAATAACAACACATTTTACATAGGAAATGTACATAAATGTGTTTCTAGTCTCTGTCTTGGATAATTTATATTAAAGTGGATATACGGAAAAATATCAAAAACTTCCACTCAAACCCCAAAATTTTAAATTTTGAAGTAAAAGCATATATCAACACAAGTCCAAAGTACACCCAAAACCTTACAAATTCAAGGTTTTACCTTTATTTTTTTGAGGTAGTAACTCGCAAAATGTCTCAAAAAGTAATTAAATTTACAGGTCACCCCCAAAAATTACAAACTATGAAAAACTTCATCTTTACGAAAGCACCTTTACATCATGATTTACTACTTACACAAAACTTAAAATTTACCAGGTCTTATTTTTTAAAATTGTAAGTTGCAAAAGGACATAAACACTTACAATATTATTCGATGCTCATAACGAAAAAAACAAAACAAAAATTAATGCATTGGAGATTTACACACTCTTTTATTTCTAGCTTGAGCTTAGAAATGATCTACCAAGAAATAGAAGCTGGACAGGAAATTACGCCTGTACTTCCTGACCAACGAAGAATCAGTTTTAAGGGTATGTGCAATGTCATAAATACATCATAATCAGAATAGATTATTAGATTTATAATTTTCAAGTAAGGAATATGGAAAGAATACTTGTGATATATATTGAAAATAAATATGAAAACTCACCTGAATATATCAAAAATAAAATTAACATATCAATGTATCAGAACACAAAATTTACTACAACTCATAAGAGATTAATAAATGAAACTTCCATTTTCTTTGCAAGAAAAGTTGGCAGCATGATTTTTAATTCCTCAGTATAATGTGTGGTAAGTTATGTAGGAACGTTGTGTGAAAAGTTATATTATTTCTAAGCTTTAGGTTAACGTTAGAAATAAAAAGGATGTGTAAATGTTAATCCAATATTAATTATTTTGTATGTTATAACATGGCAACACACATAAAAATGACATCCTAAATGAACAAACACTGCACAAATCACACATAATCTTAGATCACATCACTTTTAACTTTCAAACAAACAAAAAAATGGTACTGAGGAAGCACAACTGCAGCATTCCTATTAAAGGAGGCTGAAGAAGTCGTAAGACGAAAACATTTCCTCCAAGTGTAAGTTAACAATTTAACAACTTTTAGTTAACAAAACGTCTGGTCGCAAGTAATAGCAAAAGTGTAATAACTGATTAACAAGCAGCTTGTCATGAACAGCAACAAGATTTTGATGTGTTGTAACCACAGAGAAGTCCTTAAAAGTGTTTATTGCATCTTTTTGAGACTTACTATTGCAAAAAATAAAAATGTGTGTGTAAGTTTTATAGCTATATTCAGTTTTGTTAGCACGGTGAAACAGTGTAAAAGGCACTCTAGCATTTTTTTAAAATTTGTAATTTATGAGGTGTCACCAGCAAATTTAATTACTTCTGGAAGCATTTTGGGAGTCACTATCTCAAAAAATAAATATAAAAACCATGAATTTACAAAGTTTACGGTACCCCATGAACTTGAGGTTATATATGCTTTTTTATCAAAAATTTGTAATTTTTGGGGTATGAACAGAAGTTATTGCTATTTTTACGGTGTATGTGACGAATTTTTGTATCACATGGTATAATTTTTTGGCAATATCGATTACTTGGGCAAAGAAAATAAATACACCCTTTTCTGTTCCTATGCATTGAATTTTGAACAAATCATTTAGTCCATCTTGTGTTTTCAGGGCTACCTAGTTGATTCAACTTCATACTATTTATACAAATCTGACTGATTTTTGAATGTTCTGATATATAAATGCAAACCTCTTACCTTAGGAAGAATTAAAGTATAGAAATGATATTATTGCACTCACTAATTCCTTGAGGTATTCCATGACTAACATGAGTTGGACTTGTGCCACTTTCTTCGGTGGAATGAGGCTCATTATCCTATACAAGAACAAAGCAACTGTTTTATTTCTGAATATTATTGAAAAAAACTTATACTCTTTACAGCGTTAAATTATTCCTCTTAACTATATTTTAAATATCCTTGAAAAGCTACAAATGCAGTGGAACCCTGGTTAACCGAAAGACAATCCTTTCAGTAATGTACCTACAGTAAAATGTAAACAATGCATGACTCATCCCGATTGCGAGAAGCCTGACCATCCCACCAGCTTGTTACAGAGCACAAAAAAGTGTGTGTATGTTTTTAAAGAATGTTTTTTTTTCAGTTTGTGTCACTGTCACAACTTTTATCAGTGAGTTAAAAAGTTTTTAGCTGGAAAAGGTTTGTCCAAAAAAGCTATCATCAACTGATAACGTGCCCTCACTTCCAGGTGAATTAAAAAGTGGTGATAATATTGTTCCCTTCCTCCAAATGTCACTAGCCTACTGTATATGTATACGATGTTCTAATATTAAAAATTGTATTTTTATTTTAATTAGTTGTAATTTTAAAACAATATCATGTGAAATTTGAAGCACCAATCAAATGTAGGTTTTTTAGTATCATAGCACTAAAAGTCATGGCATATTGTCTCATGACTTTTTCTCCCATGGTAACACTACTTCTGGAAGTTACTTATAACCTTGATTCAGATTGAAGATTTATAGAATCAAAAGAACATGTAATGGTTAGAAAAACACAGACCCACATACAATGCCTAATTCATAAGATAACACCTACATAATAATAAACATTAACAATAACACAAAAGCAGATACAATCACTAAACAAAAAGCTGAAATTGTTTCCATAAAACAAAAGATTAAAACTTTATACAAAAATAAGGACTCACTAAACCATAGGCTATACCAGCATCTCCTAAATCTCGGACACCACCTCACACTAAAAAGTTATACTAGACACTAATAACTTGGCAACAAATAAACTAATAAGCATTAAAAATAAACACAACAAAAAGATTATTCAACTATTATGTAAAACAAAAAACTACAAACTCTCAACCCGCACAAAACTTTTACCACCGTACAGTTAACCTCACTAATACTAAATCCACACAACACAAAATGAATTTAATAAACAAAGGCCTAAAATACAACCTACATTATAAATAAAAGAACATAACAAATAGAAACATTACACTACAAACAGAACAGCGATACAAAAAACCGACATGCAAGACTAAAAAACCTAACCAAACACAAAAACATAAACAATGAAATTAAAATCGCTGCCAATATAAATCAAAAAGCACAACTAATCAACATCACACTCACAAAGCAGACAAAGGCAACACCACAGTAACTATTAAAACAAAAAGCCTAAATGACAAAATCAATGAATACATAATAAATAATAATATAATACAACTACATACAGATCCAACTGAGAAATACCACAGAACCATCAAAAAAACTAATTAACTCCAAAAAAATTATCAGCAACAACAAAAAACACCACCTAAAACAAATCCAACCTAAAGCACCCACCTTCTGTGCTCTTCCTAAAATTCATAAACCCAATGTCCCCATCCGAGCCATTATCAACTACCAAAATGCCCCTGCACATAAACTAGCAAAACTAATAGACAAAAAATCACACAATCTATTAACTTGAACACAGAAACACACATAAAAAAGAGAACAAACCGCATAAATAAAAAAAGACATAAACATAGCACACAATTCAACTACTATCACTCAACATAACAAACATGTACGTCAATATACCAGTATCAGTAACCCTCAACATCCTAAAGACCCAATTAATGCAGAACAACATACCATAAACCCATGTCACCGAAATCCTAAACATCCTTCAAACCATCACCAAACAAAACTATTTCACCCACATCTCAAATTTCTATTCCCAAATAGATGGCCTACCCATAGGAAGTGCTATCAGCAGCAACCTAAGCGAAATTTTCCTACAACACAAAGAAAACACCAAGATACTCGCAAACAATACACACGCACACAAAATCATTTACTGGCACAGTTACGTCGATGATATCTTAACACTATACAGAGGCAACACCCAACAATGAGAAAAACTTCCTCACCTACACTAATAAAATACACTCAAATCTTCAGTTCACCTCAGAGATTGAAACCAACCGGTCCTACCATAACAAAAAGCCACACACACAAAAAAACAGCTTCAACATTTACAGGAAACCGACAATGATAGACACTTATCCACAACACCTCAAACCACCCTATCCAACACAAACATGCTGCCTTTAGATCTATGCTCCACAAACTCGAAGAAGTACCAATAACCACAGAAAAAATAAACAAAGAGCTAGATAGCATTAAATATTAGCATACACAAATGGATACAACACCACAATAATAGACAACCTGTGGCACAATATACAAAAACACACTAAATTCAACACTACAAGGAGGGAAAACAAATACATCACAATACCATACATAAACAAAACGTCAAATTATAGCCCACAAATTTCAAAAAAAAGGATACAAAATAGCATAGAAAATTAATAACAAACTACAAAACAAAATACAACACAACACCAACAACAAAGATAAACTACAAGCGCCAGGCGTATACAAATTAAATTGTATAAATTACAAAAAATTCTACATTGGGGAAACAAGTCGCAGCTTCCAACAATGAGTCGAGGAACACACCAAATCACCCAAACCAACTCCGTATTTTCCAATCACCTAAAAGAAAAAGGACACAAATACACAGACATTTACCATAAATTAAATGCTTTATCTTGTTTAATTCATTCAAAGGAACTAATACTTGAATAAGAGATAGTTGATAATTAATTATAATTCATATACATCACACCTCACACGTATTTTACTAGTTAAAACAAAGAATCAGAATCGGCAATTTAATCAATGGAGAATTGAGTACTGACGATTCCTCGATACTCTTAGGATCGATGATTCCTACAATCAAGAATCGGAATTGGCCCATCCCTAAACATAATGCTGTGTTAGTAATGGTAGATGTCATTATTGTAGGTAATATTAATACACTACTTTGTAATAAAGTAATATAGTTTTCATACACTCATATAATTTATGGTATTTTTTCTAGGATAGGAATTAGTCCTGTTTTATAGATATAGGTAGAATTTTCATAAAGTCGATATTTCTTATTCCCTTGGATATTCCAGATATAGAAATTCAACTGAATACAATATTCTTGTTAAAATTATAATTACAATTTTAGTTGAATGTGTGATATTTTAAAGATTCAATGTTTCAAGTGACTGGGTAAAAATTAACTTTCCTCAGTTTTTAAAGTGTATTACAAACACTCATCTCTACATAATTCTACAACAGGGCTGTCCAATGCAAAGAACGTCCTACACTTACTTTAAGAAGTCTATATTGGATGACGTTACAGACTTTAGTAAAAATACATAACCTAAGGCAGACCCCAAACTAGCTACACGCACAAGGCAGGCCCTTGCTATAAGTAACCTCACTAAAACACTTAAAATATGGTAATATGTTACACTTGCCTATAGTAGCACTTACATTATTGATTATAGAGGATGGTGGTTTCGGGTGATCTGTCCCATTGTCAACTCAGTTATGGTCTGATTTAACAATGGCACCCATCTCCTGAAACAGTAACCTCAATAGTCAAAGAAGTAAGTGCTACTATAGGCAAGTGTAACATACTGTCCATATGTTTTTAGTGAAAACTATCTCAAGTGAAGATGGAATCAAATAATATAAGTAACCTATTGAGAAATATACTGTACCACCAGGCATTTTTAACATAGCTTGTCACCAAATAAAATTATTGTAGCCTATATATAGTTCCAACAAAGTTAGTAAAAAAAAAAAATACATACTTAGCTGTAATACTTACTTCAGGACATAAGGCTAAAGTGTCTAAGTTAGAGTTTTCATTTTCATTCCTGAAAGTAAACATAAAAGTAAAGTCAATAATATAAAATAACATATTATTATTAAAATATATTTAGTTTTAAATCCAGTTGTGATAACCGGTACTATCAATACATTATGGCTTTTTCTCATTACTATGGTCAATATTATTTAAACTGTCAAATAGTAATCTAATATGATCAAGGAATCAAAGGAGAAATAATAACCAAACCCATATTAAGCACATTTTGTTAAATGAACAAAACGTTTAGATTTTTAGTCAAATAACTTTCTAATAATTGTTTCTATATTATTTTCAAGTACAGTAATCAATACTGAATTTTAAATATATATTTTATTACATAACATAAAACTTCATTTTTTCAATTAAAATTTTTATAATGTACCAAATTATTTTAAAAAAGAACCCATCAAATTCTTAAACTTGGATTTTACATTACACGCATAATAATTTGAGTTATATTGGTTATTAGTAAATAATTTATGGTTTACAAACATTCTTTGAGCTTAGGTTGTGAGGTAATGTTAAAACAAATAAATTCATACACAAAACTCACAAATTAATCATTTATCTACTCATACACGTTTTAATGACGAAGTCATCATCAGCATCAGTGAGTGTTATTACTTCAAACTCTAACTTACAACTAGTGTGAAAGTAAGGTTAAACTTCCATATTTATACAATAGGGGTTGCCACGGATCCGATTCACTACACTTAACAACGTTTTTAACAGGGTTACATCCTCTACTTTAAATACGTGCTCTTTCTCTAAACAATGTTTCGCCATCGCAGATTTTTCTGGTTTGTTATATTCAACGTGGGAAAAATGTTCTTCAGCCCTAGTTTTAAAATTTCTTTATGTTTGACCTATATATTTCATAGGACACTTGCTACACTTGAGGCAGTAGATTCCTTACTTTTCCTCATTAGGTATGGCGTCTATATGGTTCCCTAACAACTTCTTTAGGTTATTTGCAGTGGCAATTGTAACGTTCAAATTACTATTTTTTCCTAGAGATTTTCTAATTTTATTAGACAGTGGTGGATGGTGTGTTATTTTTACCCATTTTTCCCCTTTAAATCTCTTATTAATGTGTTTCTTTTTTTTTCATCTTTTTTGTGGATTTCATCTATAAACTCTTTACTTTATCCATTGAACCTTGCTACACTATAAATGTAATTCAGCTCATTTTTATAATTTTCTTCTGATAAATTCAATAACGATGCACCATAGAATTTATAGTTTGCCTACCTATTTGCTTTAAGGTGGAAACTGTTCTTACATATGAAAATTAAATTTGATTTTACCAAGAGTTTATTATTACAACTACATCCAAGAAGTATTTTATTTTTATATAAGATAAATAAAGTAACACATACATGTTGAAGTTTATAGGTCCAGGCAAAATTCATTAAACTTATTTGTATTATTATTTTCTTTGGAACAAGGAGTTAATGAAGTAAAAACTAGCGTCACAAGTCTGTTTTGTGATAAACAGAGAAAAACTATTGAATAAAAATATAAGAATATTAAATTGTTGAATTTTGTAGTTCTTTACGTTCGGTGAATCTTAAAGTTAAAGTGATTAAATAAGAATATTAATAATATTATTAGTTCACACTTATTATACAATGCGATTGTCATAACTCACAACTAAACAATAATTTCAGTGAAGTGATCTTAAATCCTTTGAGATCACTATTTCAGAAATGTTAGGTTCCTTGACACTTTTACTGCAAAGAAATCATACTGCATAGAAACCAACATCTCACTGACCCTTTAGACAATGCCCGCAGACCACCTGTTAGGTGGTTACTGATCTAGTATATTGACATAGTACTTGGTTTCTGCAATGTCGTACTGCCAATACGTTTTATCGAGCATATTGACATAGTACTTTGATTCATTGTAAGAAGGTATAATGGCCAGTTTCTTTTCTTTTTCTATTGACTAATGAATTTTCCCATCTTTGTTGGACAATGTATATATATATATATATATATATATATATATATATATATATATATTTGTAGTTAAGCAACACTGTTTTCTTGTATACTAGGATGCAACACTGTTTTCGCAGTATGCCCGAGGATGACAGCACGACCAGCCATTGAAAGTTAGCTCGCATAAATACCAAGTAAAATTCTTGTTTAAGTACATAAGTGAATATATATATATATATACACACATACAAATCACAGTTTTGTTTTGTTCTTTTAATTATGAAATGATGGTACATTTTTCTTGAACCACAATGATACTATGATCTTTATATCCCTGTCTCAATGGGATAGCATTTGTTTGTCTTATTTCTGCTTTGTTTTTTTTTTCTGAATGTTTTTACAAGTGTTAGAACTGTTCCTCATGAAACATAAGGGCTAGTAGAATAAAGGCAAAATATGTGCTGCATTTTCACCATGAGCAAAACAAAGTAATTAATATTATTAATTATCCATAATGTTCCATCGAATTGCTTTCTTAAATACACTTGTAAGTTTGTGTAAAATCAAGAATCCTTGCTTTTTTTCATAACAACTTGCTTAGTTTTAATGCTGTAGACTCCATCTAGTCTCAGTTTCCGGTTATTTGACCTTGAATTCTTGGATGTGAGTATTCACAAACAAAATTATCCCTTAACTAACTGTAAATCGTTTTGGATTCATTTTACAATGTTTATTTGAAAACCAATTCCTTTGTTTTTCTGTTAGCTTCAATTTTAATAAGAAAAATATTTGTCCAAAATCCTATAGTTTTGAAGTAATTTGTAAATAAACATTTCAAAACATGCATTTGTTTTTAAAAAATAGAAATTTTTAACTAAAAAAGAATTGATTTATCAAAAAAAACATTATAAAATAATTAATAAGTGCTTAGAATTTGCCCATCTGTCACTTCCTGGGGTTATTTTTGATAAAAAATTCCAATACTGTTAAAGTGTAGCATCCACCTCAATGGTAAAACTGTGTCACTTACAATATTAAATATTTCTCATATTGTGGCCAACTTGTCTATGGGTCTAAGGAAGTTTATGAACACTCCTTACACACCAGCAAGGTCACGGCATGAAGGTGTAGTTTCATATCACAGGTTTATTGCAGCTTTCTTTTATCAAAAATGAAGTCCAGGCTACAGTGACTGTCACTTCAGCGTGTTGGGATTTGTGATCATTTGTTGCACCTAAATTGAAAAATGTCTAACAATTTCAAGAAATCTAGATACAGCAAGATGGAGCACCATTACTCACTGCCTGGCAATCAATTGTCACTGTCTTTTTAAAGCTGCTGAACAGGTATTTGGTAACAATATTGTTTGTTAATTTTTTAAAGAAAAGGAAAATGGATGTTTTTAAAATACAAGTTAATTTAGGGTATTATTTTTATAATTTGTATGTTTAATAAGAGTTACTAAGCCCAATTTTTAGGATAAAGAAGTTGTTTTTTAATTGTTTATATGAAAAATAAATTAATGTTTTATATCAATCAAGGATATCTAAGTAAATTGTTAAACATATTTTTTCCAAAATTTATACATGTATATGTTTTTAAACCCAAACTTGATCTACAAATTGAAATGTCCTCTTTTACTATACAAATAAATTATTTTTCAAATAGCAAGTGTTATGAAATATATAGGTCAAACATAAAAAAATTTTAAAACTAGGGCTGAAGAACATTTTTCCCACATTAAATATAACAAACCAGAAAAATCTGCGATGGCAAAACATTGTTTATAGGAAGAACACGAATTTAAAGAAGAGGATGTAACCCTGTTAAAAAACGTTGTTAAGTGTAGTGAATCGGATCCGTGGCAACACCTATTGTATAAATATGGAAGTTTAACCTTACTTTCACACTAGTTGTAAGTTAGAGTTTGAAGTAATAACACTCACTGATGCTGATGATGACTTTGTCATTAAAACGCGTATGAGTAGATAAATGATTAATTTGTGAGTTTTGTGTATGAATTTATTTGTTTTAACATTACCTCACAACCTAAGCTCAAAGAATATTTGTAAACCATAAATTATTCACTAATAACCAATATAACTCAAATTATTGTGCATGTAATGTAAAATCAAAGTTTAAGAATTTAACGAGTTCTTGTCAATATAGCAACAAATGAGGGGGTCCTTGAACATTCTTTTTGGGAACCATTGTACTAGATAAAACCTATTGGCATTATGACAGTGCAGAAACCAAATACTATATCAATATACTAGGTAAAACCTACTGGGAATATGACATTGCAAATCCCACTCAGAGATTAAACATTAGCATTAGTTTTGACAATAGCATATCATGAAATGTTACTGGAATATTACTTTAAAAATATTTTCTGAGTTAAAAAAATATATGTCAATATAATTCATAAAAGATTTTTGATCTTACTAGAGCCAACTCTAGTATTTAAAGCTAACCACAACTGAATGAATGAGAAAATGATCCAACAGAAATCAAAGAGAAAATTTGGCGATAGCCATCTACCCCACACACAGACTATACAATACCATTAGCAGCATCGCCAAACTAAATTATTTATTCCAAACTTGTACACAAAGTAAACAAAATAAATATAAGTATTGTTTTGTATTGCGGTAAAAATTGTATTCAAGCAAAGGTTGTGTACTAGAGTAAAAGTATAGATAGATATAAGCCATATATGGCAGTGAGGGATATTATCCTCCTGTGTTCTAGTAATATAAGCAACATAAGTGCTAAACCATTAATCAAGAAAAAGACTGCCTTTTTTAAATTTCTTAAACCTACCAGTAATTTTCTTCTTTAACAAGACAGAATTCTATCTCATTTCTTTCTATAGTTTCAGATGTATCTATGGTTTCATCATTTTCAACTTTGATTTCACTATCAAACATACATTCCTCTCTGTTAACTGGAGTAATTTCTTCTGCCAATAAACCAAAGGAAAAATCTTTGTTTACACGTTCTTCTATTAACTCACAAGAAACTTCTGATTTTATTCCTTCTTCTATGAACTCACATGAAATTTCCTCTTGTTTAATTTCTAAGTTAATATTTTCATGCTTAACTATTTCAAGTTGAATTTCCATGATCAAAAACTGAAACAAAATTTATAATACTATAATCAAAATAATTTCTGTCAACAAAAGTTTTACAAAAATTAATTTATTGCATATTTGTTACATAGGTAAAGTTATTTAAAGGTTATTACAAAGTTGTTTTCCTTGTACATTTTTAACATCCTTTATTTTTATTAACAGTTCAACTATTTGCATAAGTGTTTGTCATTGGTCACGATTTATAAGAAACTTTGTAGATTCCATTCCTCGAATGAATTCTTTAAAATGTACTCAAATAGAAATAGTGGATTCAAAATATTTTAAGTAAACAGAATCCTGTTCCTGTTTTTTTTTCAGACCCTAAAACTTAGCATAAAAAACATACTAATTCTCATTTATAATATGCTCTGAATCCCACTTAATACGCTTTTTTTGACATGATTTTCTCGACTAATATAGGAAAGTTATTTACCATGTAGCAATAAATTACAAGTAAAAATGCTTTAAGGTATTTTTTTGCAGTTTAGCAATACAACACATCAATGGATATGAAAAATACGTTTATTACTGAACGGAATGCAATTGAAAAAGTAATAAAACTTTGATAAAAGTCGTCTAAAATGATTCAGTAGGATGTTTACACCAATGATATACAGCTCCCCATGTTTACATGGCATAGGATAACATTAGCTTGTTTCTGGTAGTTTAGAAAAAATTACTTGATTTGTTTACTTTACTTGTACAAGTACAGTATACACTATACTATGAACACATTTCCTCCTCCCTCTTTTTCACTCCCTTCAACTTTACCAACATCCTCTAAACATGGATGTCATACAAAACATCAAGTAAGTAGATTCTAGGCAGTCATATTGGAGATCTTGTACAGTAAGTATGAGACTGTATGTGCCTTATGATCATTTATTATTACAGTATGTATTTTCTTTCAAGTATAAAGTGGTGTTTTTCAGTTACAAACATATTAAACACCCAATTACACTATAACACACAAACTTTATGACATCATAACTCCTAATACCCACAAAACACTCCCACCCTATCCTATAAAAACCTTGAGATCAGTTACGGTTTGAGTTGACAATGGGACAAATCTCCTGAAACGGCCGTCCTCAACAAATATATATGTAAGTGCTGCTATAGGCAACTTATTTAGTTAAAAATATAGTCTCAATGACATTGATTTAAAAAAAGTAATTTCAATTAAATTACTTGTTTTAATGTGTTGAACATGAATATCAACTCTATTTTCCATAGAAAATACAGGGAGTTACTTTTATCACATTTTTTAAATGTTAGTCTGTAATGGCATATATAGCATGTAGCAGACACGCAGTACCTACAGTGCACTCCACTACGTCAGTCAATTTATATTAAAGCTAAACTTAAAATGTAAATAATTTACTTGTGGTTATAATTTTAACATTACTATATACCTACATTAAAATATACCTATTAAGTATCCAGTCAGGATAAATTTGGTTATAATTTTATAGAACATTACTCTATACATACATAAAAATATACTTATGAAGTATCCAGCCAGGATTGTTTTGGTTGTAATTTTCTGAATTGGCAATAATTCAATATTTTTCCAAAATTACAACCAAATATATCCTGACTGGCTACTTCATAGGTATATTTTAATATGTGTATATAGCAACGTTGTATAAAATTAAAAACAAATCTAGACCTAGTGCAGTAGCTACTGTGTGTCTGATTAACAATATTGCCCTACATGACATTACAAACTAACTTTTAAAATGTGAAAAAAGTAACTTTCCTTATTTCCTATGGGAAAAAGACAACATTCGTGATCTACACATTAAAACAAGTAATTTAAAAAAAAAAAAAAATGTTTACCCAACCTTATTAATTATTATTTATCATTTGTTGCTCATTCAACATTATTTGCAGTACCTGTAAAGAGGGGATTAAATTTGATTTTTTATGACAAAACATAAACATTGCTTTAAAAATTGCTCATTGGGAAACATAACCTCAATATAAGAAAATACAAAAAAAGGCTCTAAGCAATGTCTCTTATGTATTACTATATTTATATACTTATAATATTGCTCTAAAGAAGAAACAATCAATTAAAGTTGCTTTAAAATAAGTACAACTGCTACATCCACGCCGAAAATTTTACCCAACTTTAATTTAAGAAAAAATAATGTTTCTAGGCACACAAAAAAAATAATTTCAATGAAAATAGCCTTTTTACATGTTTCGGAATGTTTCATGCAAATATAGGCCCGGTTTAGGAATCTAAACAATTACAAAAACTTGTCATTTGTAAAACGTACCTTAATAAAGGAAGGAAAACATTTGAAACTAAAGTAAGAAGAGATTATAATATCAATAAAAGGTATTTACTTACTTTAGATTTGGTGATATAATAACTGGATAAGTGCTAACTCCAAAAATGAACAGTGATTAACAACGCATTACACAGTAAACCTTTACGCGATGATTAACGCTGGGAACATTATAATTTTAATACTATTACATTTCATACAGATATTGTCTATACAGGTTAGGATACCCTTATTCTAAACAATAAACATGTCATTTTAGGCTTTGCAAAAAAAATGTTTCTGATGTGAAGATTGTGAACGGAAGTAAAACTACAGTTTATATATGTCAAAAATGGTAAAAGTTGACATAAATAAATTCAGTTACATAATAAAGAAAGACCAAAAATACACCTTTCATAAATTAAACCACAAGCAGAAGCACCTATACTCAACAGGGGCAACACTAGATCTTCCCGAGTGCAGGATCTTCAACAACGCGCATGCGCGTGACGTCACAGATGGAGGGTTAACTACAGCAGAGGGGAAAGTAGTATACTTCGTAGGTATACTTTAATAAAGGTAAATATTAATGTTGAATAAAATTATTACCAAATCTATCCTGACTGGATACTTCGTACGTATATTTTAATAAAAATAGATATTAATGTTGAATAAAATTATTACCAAATCTATCCTGACTGGATACTTCATACGTATATTTTAATAAAAATAGATATTAATGTTGAATAAAATTATTACCAAATCTATCCTGACTGGATACTTCGTACGTATATTTTAAGGTAGGTATAAAAGGAAGAAAACTCACTATGTAAAAATTAAATTTAACTTTGCTATTTGTATTCAAAAGACATTTATAAATTTTTTATAATACCTAACCTAACCTAACCTATCACAACAAATAAGATTCATTAAAACTAGAATGTTTCAAGAAAAAAATTAAAATGGAAATTCAGGATTTGAACCCGTAACTTACGATTACTATGCCTGTACCTTAACCATTAGGCCACGGGTTTCTACTGTTAATCTTGATACAGTTTCTCTTATTACATTGTAGCTCATAGCTTCCCCTACATTCTCTCCCCTCTCAAGGAACCGAGTTGAAGGTTGCGCATGCGCGTTGTTGAAGATCCTGCACCGGTCAAACTCTACTATACTCAACGCCTTACCTAAAGTAGGTACACAAAAAGACATACCAATACGTCCACTAATAAATAACAAATCAACTCCGTCACACAAAATGGCGAAACACCTCGAAAAGAGTAATAAGATATTATAGTACTGTATCACATTTCATAACTACAATCTAAAAAAACAAGATAGAACTTATACTGCGGCCAAGTAACTATGCACCTAGACTTGAGAGATAACACGGTATTTCTTGTTAACTACCACAAGAATATCTTACATATTCAGAACGTTCTATGCATCAAGAGCTTCTGCATCCGATATCTCTACATATATTTCAATATAGTTTGTTATTTCATATCTCAGGTAATTTATCTCAGAATTTACCTAATATCGACCGTCTCATGCAAGACAGTGTTTTCCCAGCCCTAATCATGTTTCTAGGAAAGTATTTATATTAACCCTCTACCTCCCGTCTCACCTACTGCAATCTCTCAAGGCCAAATGCATGGTTACGTGATCCGCATTTTACACAAAAAAATAAAAATAACACATATACCACATAACTCCACACTAGCTTCATTTGACATAACCAACCTATACACCAATAAAGAAAATGGAAAAGAAATCACACCCGACAATATACCCAAGGAAATAATAACTAACAGGAACAATCACTTCTCAGAATTCACATGGAACAACAACAACCAATACTACACTCAACATAAAGACCTGCCAATAGGATCCCCCATTTCAAACATATTTTTAGAAATATTTATACATAGTCTCTAACAAAAATATATCATAAATAACAACAAATACGCCCACAAAATAGTCTATTGTTATAGATACTTACTTCTTTGTACGAGCTTCCAGCATCAGGCGATGCCGACGACTCGATGTCCATGGAATACTGCTGCAGCCATTGCCCAGTATTTCTTTGTTCGCATTATGACCCTCATCGGATCTTCGCTATCTCCCAGCGTCCTCCGCAGGGAATCTCTTGCCGGGTTAATGGATCTACACCTCAACAATATGTGCTCCAACGTCTCCTCTACTCCACTGTCACAAACAGCACAGTGATTCGACTCGACCAGATTGAATCGTCTCAGGTAAAAATTGCATATTATATGCCCCATTCTGGCCCTTGCAGCGACGGTTGAGACCAGTCTACT
This sequence comes from Prosapia bicincta, assembly GCA_036971475.1. NCBI lineage: Eukaryota > Metazoa > Arthropoda > Insecta > Hemiptera > Cercopidae > Prosapia > Prosapia bicincta. Next base: position 127,188,816 of record JBAIZL010000002.1, on the reverse strand, counting down.
GACTCCGCAATACCATTCTGGGGGAGCTGGTGTGTCTTGGACGCTGAAAAGGCTTCTGCAAGTAGTCTCCCCGTTCCACCTCGCGGTCCACTCCATTGTTATAAGCCCAACTATGTCCCTCCTGCATTTAGTCAACGAGTACCTTACCTGGTGCACCGGCCCTTGCGATCCGATCCGCTCTTTCATTCTCTCGAATCCCACAGTGAGAGGGAATCCACTGGAGGGCGAAGCACTTGCCCTCTTTAATGAGTTGACGTAACAGAGCTTTAGTTTCCCTAGTGCGGAAGTAATATGGTCCTGGTTCATCAGCCTCGATGACCTGCACCGCCGATTTGGAGTCTGTTAGTATACAAACTTTATCCATTTTTTGACTCCTACAGCTCATTAGGGCCGCATTTATCGCCAGGATCTCCACATCCATACTAGAAGCCGAACCCGCCAGTACATGGTGCTCCTCTCCCGTTTCCTCATTATAATAGCCCGCACCCGTCCTGGCCTCCCCCACATCCACCAACCCATCCGTATAAATCCTTGTCCAATCCTCATATCTCTCCTGTATCATTTGTTATAGATACAAAGATGACATATTAATCTTATGTAGAGGCAACACAAGACAGATAAACACCTTCCACAAAGACATAAACTAATTACACAATAATATAAACCTGACACTGAAAACAAAACAAAATCAACTTCCTAGATCTCACAATAACTAAATAACAAACACACATTTAAAATATGCAGAAAGCCCACCACCACTGACAGAGTTATACACAACACTTCCAATCACCCCATACAACACCTCCACAAACACTCCGCCTTCCACTCCATGATACACAAACTAATCAACATACCCATAAAAAATGAGGACAAAATAATCGAAACCCAACACAATAAAAAACATAGCGTTTAAAAACAGATACAAACACGACCAGATAGACAATATAATGCGCAAAAAACAACGCACACATAACACAACAACACAAAAATACATAGCATTAACGCATCACGGCAACACATTACAAAAATAGCTTTCTCATTCCACAAACCTAAATACAAAGTAACCTTCAAAATGTTTTAACACAACTAAAAAACACCTACACAGTACAAAAGAGACCACAACAAACACGACAGTACAAGAATATAAAGATCACATGCAACGACTGACTAGCTTTTCCTCAGGTGAAACAGAGAGAAACTTTACCACATGATTCAAAGAACACATAAAACATAACCCAAATCGAACTTACATATCGCCATACACATACAAAACAAACTACACTAATATATACATTGTAATTGTGGAAGGTGTTTATACAACAGCAACATACGACATATACACACATTCCACAATTACATAAACAAATCACACAATAACATAAACTTCACACTGGAAACAGAACAACAGAACAAAACCAACTTTAGACCTAACGATGACAAAACAAAACAAACACACATTCAAAATATGCAGGAAACCCACCACCACAGACAGAGTTATACACAACACGTCCAATCACACCACACAACACAAACATGCTGCTTTCGATTCCATGATACACAGATTAATCAACATACCCATGAGCAATGAAGACGAACTAATAAACGAACTAAACACAATAAAACACTTAGCCCACACAAACGGATACAAACACACCTTGATAGACAACATAATGTGCAAAAACATCGTATACATAACACAACAAAAAACAATAACACACAAGCAAAAAAAATATTCAATACTTACATATCACGTCAAAACATCACAAGAAATAGCTTCATCGTTCCGCAAACTTAAAAACAAAGTACCATTCACGACATCCAACACAATTAACAAAACACCTAAACAGTCAAAAACACACCAGAATAAACACGTCAGGGTAGGCGTATACAAGATTACAAGCAACAATTGTCCCAGCTTTTACACAGGACAGAGAGAACATTTACCGCAAGATAAAAAGAACACGTAGAACAAATAAGAAAGACACAACCAAAATCAAATTTCGCCATACACATACAAACACTCTACACTCACAGACTGACATATACACCAATCTAAAAATCCTACATTACTTCAATAAAAGCAAAAAACTTAATACAGTAGAAAACAATAAGGTATATAAAGGCAATGAATAACTATCCACAACACATTTCAAATAACAAAACACACTCCCAATCTAATACTATATTTGAGCATATAATTAACAACTACCCTATGAATAATAACACATCACAGACTCACACCAACACAATACACCTGATCACAGCATTGATTAATGATCTTCCCTAGCGGGAAACGCGTCTACTGAATAAACCAGTAAAGAGTGTTTTTTTGCCAAGTTAATACAAACAAGTGTAATCTTTATTAATATATAACAGTTTGAAATTTCTTGATGGACATTATAATCTTTTAAATGACGTATTTGCGTTTAAAAATATTCATTGTAAAAAACAATTATTACACTTTCAATATTTCATGTTTTACTGTTATCAGTTAGATATTTTATTCAATAAAAAAGTAAATACAGTAGCGTCCCGATAATTCGAGGTAGTTGGGACCAGTACCCCTTCGGATTAACGAAATTTTTATTTCACGTTCCTGTGGATTATAGAAAATAGGACTTCTAATGAACCCTAATACTAAAATAGGTTTATAAAATTGAATTCATTATAGTGTGTGTGTGTGTGTGTATATATATATATATATATATATATATATATATATTGTAACATTTTGAAGTAATATCTATATAAAAGGCACTTACCAAATTAAGATAAATATATATAAATAAATTCAGTATGTAAAAATTACTAAAATATACCAGGAACGAATTGTAAACATAACCTAATTTCACTTGTATAGAAAATTCACACGGCCACATTTTAGATCTAATCACAAAATTTTATATAAAAGAAAAAAAACACACAAATCACTATTTATAAAGAATATGTATTAGAAATAATTGATAGGTAACAATTTAAATAGAACTATGTAAAAATACACTTAAAACTTTCACACGGCAAGCTAGTGGAATGTGCTGTAGTAAAAACGATATAACGGATTTGTGGAGTTGCGTGCGCATTGACCGGCAAAAGTTATTCGTTTTAAGTATTTCTCGTTTTAAATATAATCTAAAACAGTTTTGGATTTAAATGCAAAGAAATTTAAGTGCAGTTGTTAAGAAGAAGAAGTGTATCTGTAAAGAAGAAGAACATGACATCCGTAAAGCTGTACCTACAAGGAATAAACGAAAAAATAGCGGAAATTCACGATTTGGCCATTTTTTCTAACAAAGATAGCGTCAGTACGCAGTTGGAACCAAGCATCGGAACGAGGAAGACGTATTCAGAATTGGCTGTAAAAATTTTATTTTTTTAACTAGTGCGGAAAGTGCAGTATCATATTTAAATCGTAATTACAGAGTAACAATAGGCCAAATAATTGAACTGATCAATTAAGAAGACATTATTCAGGAAATATATTTAATTAAGAACTAAAATAACTTGTAAAAATTTTAACTTGTAAAAATTGTAATTTAGATATTTTTTTGAAAGTGCCAACTCAAAATTTATTAGTCAAAATTTAGAAAACCCACCTATTTAACCCGAGATAAAGAGAGCTCAAGCTCAAATTGAAATAATTAAATCAATTTCAATTCATATTAAATTTTATAACTAAACTTCTTGCTGCCATACCAAAATTTAGACTTAGGCTAATAAAGCTTAATTTTTGTAATTCTTTGTAGAGGAAATAAGAATTTTTAATTAGTAAGTGACTTTGTAAAAGATAACAAGGAATGTCATTTTAAGATATTAAAAGTTTATTGTAACAAAAAAGCAGCATTGAAGTGTTATTTCTTTTAAATTATAAATTTTATTAAGACTTGTATAAAACAAAATTACCAAATATTACATTTGGCACACAAACGTGGGGCTCGATTATAAAAATTTTTAAGAATTAACCTTAAGGCACTTTAGATAAGATTATTAATTAAATATTTGTATTAATATTGTTTACTTTTCAGGACTTTGCAACCATAAGTCAATAATTTTTATTTTCAAAATTTAAATAGAATAAAGGGGAATTTTGAAAATTTAGATAAAGAAATTAAAAAAAAAAAAAAAAAAAATATGGAATCTGAAACAGGTACATATAATTTAAGGAGGGAGAAAGCGAAAAAAACAGAAAAATTAGAGGAATATAACAAACATAGTAGGTCTAGGAAGGGTACAGCAGTTGAGGAAGCTGCAAAAGGAAAATATGTGACATTAAAAGAAAAAATAGATGAAAAAGAGGAAGAAGCTACAATAGGCCTAATAGAATTGGAAGAAGGGACAAGCCTAGAAATACAAGAGACAGAAACGGAAGGCACAGATATGCCTATAGAAGAGAGTGAGGTGGAAACCCAAGTAGATGAGGCTAGGGGATTACCACTGATGCAAACCCAACAGAAAAAGGGAAATAATGAGAATGAAGATTTAAGGGAGATGATGAGATCTCTCATGGAAATGAGCCGAAAAGGAAAAGAGGAGATGAAAGAAATGAGTGAGAATATGAATAGACAATTAGATAAGATGGACGAATTAAAAAAGGAATTAAAGGAGAATATAAACGAAGTAAAAGGAGAGATAAAGGAGGAAAATAAGGAGATGAGAGAAGAGATGAACAGAGGATTTGCCTCAAGTAGGTTGGAAATGAATAGGTTGGATAAGAAATTCGAGAGCCTAAAGGAAGAAAATAGGAGAATGATAGAGGATATGAGGGAACAGTTGAGAACAGAGAATAATGATGTAGTAGGAGTTATGAGAAGAGACTTAGAGGAGAAGATTAAGGAGAATTTAGAGGAAACAAAAGAAATAATAGCTGATGTGACAGAGATTAATAAGAAAGAGATAGAGAAGGTAGAAAAAATGACAATACAGAACAGGGAAGAGTTAAGAGTTTTAAATAGGGAGATAGCTATTGAGAAAAACAATAATAATGATAGAATTGACCGATTGGAAACAGAAGGAAGGAGGAATAATGAGAAACAAGGGGAATTGACCCAGAGAATGGAAAAGGTAGAAAAGAAGGTGGAAGAAAATAAAGGAGGAGAAGGCCTAAGGATAATACAGGTGTCATGCGGGAATCAGGAGGAGATGCCAAAATTTAATGGTAGGAATGGGAACCCTATGGAGTTCCTAAAAAGACTGGATAGGTATGTGGAAAGAAAATTTGGATGTAGGACAGGGGAAGGATTTGAAAATGAATGGAGAGGAATCATAGATAGAGCCTTGGAAGTAGGAGCGGCAAGATGGTGGGAATCAATTAGAGAGGAGGTGGAAAATTTCGCGGATTTACAAGACAGGTTTATAGAAAGATACTGGGCCAAAGAAATACAGGAAGGCATCAAAGAGAGAATAGAAAATGAAAGGTATATAGAGGGAAATGGAAGAGCCAGAGCAGATTATTTCATAGAAAGAGTCATAGTTTTAAAGAACATGACACCACCGCAAAATGAGGAAGAGATAGTCCGGAGATTAAGCCGGCATTTTAATGAAAGGATACAGTTGTCAAGAAGAGTACAAAATATAAAAACGATCCGAGAGATGGAAAGGATGCTAAATGAGGAGGATATAGAGGAGAGAAATAAGGAAATAAGACAGAGAAACAGGGGACCATGGAATAGGCCTACCACTAGAGAGGAACAGAATGGAAATAGATTTCCACCCAGAAGGGGTGAGGAAGGGATGAGACAGCAGGGAAATAGAAGATTTCCAGGACCAGGAGAATTGTATAGAAGGAATGAATATAGAAGTGAAGGACGGCCATATGTCCAGTTTTTTAACAGAAGAATAGATAATCATATGAGGGGGAATATTGAACCAAGACCAGGGCAGGAAAATAATCGAGAAAATAGAGGAGACAGGAATTACAGAACAAATGACAGGAGCCAGAAGGAAGTAAATCAGATAGAGACAAGGAGATGTGTGGGGACAAGGAAGGAGGATGGTGCACATAGTCAAACGGAAAACTAGAGAACACTGGTATCGTCGCCTTGGATCAGGAAAAGGAGCATCAAACAGAACAAATGAGGTTGCCAGTGATAAAATTTGATAAAAGCTCCTACGATAAAATTAAGTTAACTATAAATAATGTATTAATCAGTAGAAAATTTTTAGAACAAGAAGATGAGGAGAGAAATTATAATTTAGGAATTGAAAAAAAAATAATAAACCCAGAGATAGAGATTAAGATGGAAGATACAAGTTTACTAGCATTAATAGACACAGGCAGTAACGTAACATGTATCCAGGAGAAATGGATGTTAGAGAATAAAAATAAAATAGGAAAAATAGAAATCTTACCAATAAAAAATTTAACCATTCGGACTGCAACAAATAAGAAAACTAAAAAGATAAACAAAATGATCATGGTAATAGGAGAAATAGGAGGGGTAAAATATCCGTTTCAATGCCTAGTGGTGCCAGGCTTATTGAGAAAATTTATTATAGGTACGGATATGTTGATGGATGTGGAGGCACAACTTGATTTTGGAAAATGGGAGATGGAGTTTAAATATGAAAACAAATTATATAAATCAAAAATGAGTGTAGATGGGCAGACAAAATTTAAAGGGGAGATGAATAATTTTGAAAATGAGATGGAGGAGGAATTGAGTTGTGATGAACAGGAAGGAATGAATGATATGGAAAAATGGGAAGAATTTGAAACTTTTGGAAACCAGAGTCAAAATTATATTAAAATTGTACAAGAGAAGGGAGAGATAAAAAAAGAGGATATTTTTGAAAGAATAGGGAATGAAGAGGTAACTGAGGAACAAAGACAGGAGATGAGTGATTTAATAGAAAAGTATAAAGAAGTATTTTCAGACCAGCCCGGTTTATGCACTGCATATAAACATAAGATTAAAGTTAGGGAAGATGTACCATTTTACCAAAGAAATTACCCAATTCCTACAAAGTACCAAGATCAGGTACAAAAAGAGATAGAGAAAATGTTGAGGTTAGGTATAATTGAAAGAAGTACTAGTCCATATATTAATCCAATAGTCCCAGTCATCAAAACCAATGGGAAAGTTAGATTATGTTTAGATGCAAGAAAACTAAATGAAATTATAATTCCGGATTATGATTGCTATAGAGGAATAAATGAGATTCTACACAGAGCAAAGAGAGTTAATTGGTTGAGTACCATGGACCTCACTAACAGTTTCTGGCAGGTTGAATTGGAAAAGGAGTCAAGAAAATATACTGCATTCCAACATAGAGGGAAAACATACCAGTTTGTTGTTACACCCTATGGATTGAAAACATCTCTAGCAGCATTGGCAAGAGCTATGGACAGTATTATGAGGGAGGAATTAGAAGATTTCACCTTAATATATGTAGATGATATTGTCTGTATGTCTGAGACATTTGAGGAGCATAAAAAACACCTAGAAAAGATCTTCCAAATTTTTTTAAAAAACAACATGACCATTAAATTTGATAAATCAGAGTTCTGTAGAAAAGATATTTCATTCTTAGGATATAGATTGACTACAAATGGAGTAAAAATGGATGAAGAGAAGGTTAGAGCTATATTAGAATTTCCCTCACCTAAAAATCCTCGACAGTTAAAAGGTTTTATTGGAATGGCTAATTATTATAATAAATTTATAGAAAAATATTCAGAATTTGTACAACCATTATTAAAATTATTATCTAATAGAAACAAATTTATTTGGACAGAAGAGGAGGAGCGAAATTTTATTAAATTAAAGAAAAAAATTTTTGGAAACAAATGTACTTACTCACCCAGATTACCAGAAAACATTTTACCTACAAACAGATGCCAGTGAATATGCCATAGGAGGACACATCTATCAGATTGATGAAAAGGGGAAGAAAAAGGCAGTAATGTTTATGAGCCGCACATTAAAAGGAAGTGAAGTTAAATATTATACCACTGAGAAGGAATTACTTGCTATATTGTTTTGTCTGCAGAAAGCAAGACAGATCATCCTAGGAAGAAAAATTGTGATCCAGACTGACCATCAGGCCTTAACTTTTATTAAGACTTGTAAAATTTTAAATTCAAGATTGCATAGATGGATATTACTAATGCAAGAGTATGATTATACTATTGAACACTGTAAAGGAAAAGAAAATGTAGTTGCAGACCTATTGAGCAGGAACCCTTGTGACAAAAATAAGTTTGAAAGAAGAGACCAAAATTCAGAATTACAAATAAATTATATAGAAAGAGTTATGGATATGGAAATGTGTACAAAATTTAAAGAATTTAGTAAATTACAAGTAGAAGATCTGGAAGTTAGAGAAATAAAAGAAAACATTCAAAATTATCTTCAAAATTATAAAATTATTAATGACTTAGTATACAAAAGAAATAGGGAAAGTTGGAAAATAGTAGTACCAAAGGGAATGATTAAAGAAATAGTGGGTACTTGTCATGAATATTACCTGCATGCAGGAGCTAAGAAATGTCATACCATATTATCAGAGAGCTTCACTTGGAAGAAGATGGGAAAAAGCATTAGGGGAATTATTAAAACATGTAATATTTGTCAAAGAGCTAAAAATGTAACCCAAGGTAATTTTGGAGAGATGAAAGGGATCCAAGTGGAAAAACCAAAGGAGCAATTGTCAATTGATTTTATAGGACCATTTCAAAGAACTGTAGGAGGCTATAAGTATTTATTAGTAATGTTAGATGTATTTACAAAATTCGTTCAAATCTATAAATTGAAAAAGGCAACCACAGGGGAGGCAATTAAATGTTTAGAAAATTATATAGAAAATTTCGGGAGAGTAGAAAGAATACAGACTGATCATGGAACCCAGTTTAATAATAAGAAATGGCTGGAGTATATAAAAAATAGAGAAATGAAACCAATATTTTCTCCAATAAGGAGGCCACAAAGCAATATCGTTGAGAGGGTGAATAAGGAGATCATTAGATGTTTGAGAACATATTGTCATCATAACCATAGAGAATGGGGAAAGTATGTAGAGGTTATTAACCAGGCAATTAATGAAATTCCTCATGAGACTACAGGATACACACCTAACCAGCTACAACTAGGAATTCAGGATGAAAGGTTTTGGCAAAAGGAAATAAAAAATTTTGGCTGGAGTTCAAAATTAATAAATTTAGAAAGACATTTAGAAATTGCTAGGAGTAGAATTAAGAAAAAGGCTCATAAGAGAGCAGAGAAATTTAATAAAACTCATAAAATAGAAGAATTAAATGTTGGGGACAAGGTATTAGTAAAAGAAAATTGGCAACCACAGGGTATAAGAGGTGAGATGGCAAAATTATTTTATATATATGATGGACCTTATGTGATCACCAAGAAATATGGCAAAGCGACTTATGAAATCAAAGATGCTAGAAGCAATAAAATTAGAGGAATTTTCCATATTAGCTTGTTAAAGAAATTTTATGAACCAAGGGAGGCACACCAGGGAGAATCAGATAAATTTCAGGTAGAACAAATTAAATAAATAAAGGGAGAAGTCGAGAGAAAGGAAAATAACAAGGGATAATAAGATGGTAACAACAGGAATGACTCAGGATATAAAAGTATTAGGAGAAGGAAGCGAATGTAGGAGGGATAGATAACAAATAAACCAGAAATGACAATAAACCAGAAATGACTTAATAATTAAACAAACACTTGAAAAAAAAAATATAAAGAAATAAAAAAATATGTAAAAAAATAAATAAAATAGGAAGGGATGAATGAATAAGAACAAGGACCTAACCTACAAACAACCTAGACATGCTATGACTAGGTTAGGCTAAAATTAAAAAAAAAAGGAACACTGTGTCAGAAGATAGATTATATAGATAAATAAAAAGACTTATGATTGGAAAGATTCCATTCTATTAAATTTAAAATAAAGAAAGAAAAAGAAAAAGTTTATAAAATAGACTCTAAGAATCAGAAAATGATTAATGTACGAGATGTTAAGAGTAAGAGTATTGTTGGTTAAATGTTAATTGTTAATTTATTGTATTGTTAGTAGTTAAGTATATCATATGTAATTAGATGGCAGCAGACAAGCAAGAAGGATAGAGTAAGAGTTTACTCCCAAAATGTGAAAATTGAGATAAAAAAAAGGAATTTCGGAATCAAAATTTTTTTTTATCTAAATTTGGGGACTATGTAACATTTTGAAGTAATATCTATATAAAAGGCACTTACCAAATTAAGATAAATATATATAAATAAATTCAGTATGTAAAAATTACTAAAATATACCAGGAACGAATTGTAAACATAACCTAATTTCACTTGTATAGAAAATTCACACGGCCACATTTTAGATCTAATCACAAAATTTTATATAAAAGAAAAAAAACACACAAATCACTATTTATAAAGAATATGTATTAGAAATAATTGATAGGTAACAATTTAAATAGAACTATGTAAAAATACACTTAAAACTTTCACACGGCAAGCTAGTGGAATGTGCTGTAGTAAAAACGATATAACGGATTTGTGGAGTTGCGTGCGCATTGACCGGCAAAAGTTATTCGTTTTAAGTATTTCTCGTTTTAAATATAATCTAAAACAGTTTTGGATTTAAATGCAAAGAAATTTAAGTGCAGTTGTTAAGAAGAAGAAGTGTATCTGTAAAGAAGAAGAACATGACATCCGTAAAGCTGTACCTACAAGGAATAAACGAAAAAATAGCGGAAATTCACGATTTGGCCATTTTTTCTAACAAAGATAGCGTCAGTACGCAGTTGGAACCAAGCATCGGAACGAGGAAGACGTATTCAGAATTGGCTGTAAAAATTTTATTTTTTTAACTAGTGCGGAAAGTGCAGTATCATATTTAAATCGTAATTACAGAGTAACAATAGGCCAAATAATTGAACTGATCAATTAAGAAGACATTATTCAGGAAATATATTTAATTAAGAACTAAAATAACTTGTAAAAATTTTAACTTGTAAAAATTGTAATTTAGATATTTTTTTGAAAGTGCCAACTCAAAATTTATTAGTCAAAATTTAGAAAACCCACCTATTTAACCCGAGATAAAGAGAGCTCAAGCTCAAATTGAAATAATTAAATCAATTTCAATTCATATTAAATTTTATAACTAAACTTCTTGCTGCCATACCAAAATTTAGACTTAGGCTAATAAAGCTTAATTTTTGTAATTCTTTGTAGAGGAAATAAGAATTTTTAATTAGTAAGTGACTTTGTAAAAGATAACAAGGAATGTCATTTTAAGATATTAAAAGTTTATTGTAACAAAAAAGCAGCATTGAAGTGTTATTTCTTTTAAATTATAAATTTTATTAAGACTTGTATAAAACAAAATTACCAATTATTACAATATATATATATATATATATATATATATATATATATATATATATATATATATATATTTTGCTTTACAATACAGTTCATCACGATGGCTACATTTTTTTTTGTGTTGTTGGAAAAAGTTACGAGTGTCTTCTGCGTCTACTTGTCAGATAGTTTTTTTAATCACTTTAACATTAGTTTATGACTATCCGAACACGACACAAACATACAGATATTTACCATAACCTAGAAATGTTTACACATCAACAAAAAAGGACCACATCTCAACACCCTAGAACAATATGAAATTTATAGACACAAAGTACAAACATATTAAACGAACAAACACATACAAATCACACATACTCTTTGATACCATCGAAAGAATGACTTTAAAATCGTCACCGCTTAACTTAACTTCTGTATGCAGAAGACACTGATGAAGATCGCCATATAGTAATCGAAAGAGATAGTTTTTGTTCTAAGGTCTCTCGTATAAGTCTTAGCAGATCTGTTTCCGTATTGTCTCTTACTCAATATAGAGCGTTGCAGTTTCCAAAGCGGCCGGTTTCTTCGTTGAGACTAATTTTCCCTTCTTATACTGGGTAGGTCAAACCTTCATTTTTATTCTCGGCGTAACTGCATTCAGCAGTTTTTTGTACCATTACAATAGTCGTAACATGTGTTATTGTTAATTATTTACGTTCATCTTTACTCATCCATTGTCGTACGTCTGTATCATTGGCATTTTAAAAACCTGGAAATTTCTTGATAAAAAACGTCAAACCTGTTTTTTCTTGTGGAGCAATGACAAAGTCTGCAGTTTTATTACGCCTTACTTAATGTGTCTTCTTTTATTTAGTTCCACGATCCAGCAACCCAGCACATAACGTTTTAGCTGTATATTTTTAGAAAGCCTACAAAGCTTTCCTCCCTTTCAGACCGGCAGAAAGTTAGCATTAACACTGGCTGCTGCTGGAGCCACGAACATTCTCGGGCGACAAACGAGCCTCTGTTTACTCACTTCTAAATATTAAATAATGGTATTTCTTATACACACGTGATCTAAAATATATTTAGGATTACTTACAAACTTGTTACAACACTTCAAACATTTTATTTAATTAGTTATACGACGAAGAACTTAATACCATAAAATACATCGGTCAACAAAACGGATACCAACACACACTCATAGACAGCATACTCAGGAAAATTAAACATAAACACCATCAAATGGCCACGCAGACAAACCACAAAAAACAATAAATACATATCCCTCACCTACCACAACAAAAACACACACAAAATAGCCTCCACATTAAAAACACTCCATTACCAAATATCCTACTAAACAACAAACACTTTAAGACAGCACATACAACCTTTTCAAAAAGAAACCTGACAAATACAAGCTCTCAGGTATTTACAAATTAACTTGTAACAATTGTCCCAACTATTACATCGGCGAAACCGGCAGGTCATTCTATACACGCTTTGAAGAACACTTTACCAAAAAAAAACCAACAAGCCCTAAATCCAGCTACGCAAAACTCCTAAAAAACACCCAACACACACACTAATTTAAATGTTCTACACACATCAAAACAAAGTAAATAACTAACAACCTTAGAAAATATGAAATATACAAACACTACGTAACAGATAAAGAAAACTTATTAAATGATCACACACACTTTGAAGCCAACAGTCTTTTCCATTATATAACAAAAAACCCACCCATTTCACAGTCATAAATCCATTCACGTTAGAGCCTTTACACACAACCGATGCCGCTAGTAGAGGGTTAGCTTAGTAAAAGGAACGAATGTTTTGAAACGCGTCAGCAAGTAAGCAATTACGTATTCACTTAGTTAAGTATTTTTAAAAATAGTAATTAGATATATTCGTATATTCACTGACGGAACAACAGGCTCCCATAACGTACTTTCGTTAAGCGGTTGCCAACATTTTACTTTTCAAGCGTATTACGTACACATTTAGCTTCATAACTAATTATACTACAATATTTAAATAAAGCCAATTAATTAGCTACAGCCATGATATCAAGAACGGGCGAAAACCGTACCTACTATCGTTAAAATGTTCTAAAAGTTATAACAAAAGAATCGAATTAAATTTTTCTTTGCAGGCGTGTTACAAATAAATGTACCACTATAAATAACACTGTTACAGTATTAGGATGTCAATATCGAATCAGCTACAAGCAATGACACCTACTAGCCCCGACACTGACCGTTCCTACCTATCGTTAAACGGTTGTAGGGATAGGAAATGAAAATCCTGCCAACATATTTTTTTCAAGCGTGTTACGTACACATTTAGCTTCAGAACTGACTTCACTACAACATTTAAATTAGGCCAATAAATTAGTCATGATATCAAGCCTGGACGAAAACCGTACCTACCTATCGTAAAACTGTTCTGAAAGTTATAACTAAAGAATGTAATCACATTTTTCTTTGCCGGCGTGTTACAAATAAATGTAACATGATAAATAACACTGTTACAATTTTTTGATGTCAATATTAAATTAGCTACCAAGAAACTAAATTAAATAGCTGCAATATTAAATTAAAGTACCAACTAGCCCGGACACCCGCCGTACCTACCTATCGTTAAGCGGTTGTAGAGGTTAGAGAATATTATTGTAATTGAATAATTTTTTAGGCGTGCTATGCATACAAGTAACGCTATAACTAACATTGCTACAATATTTGGATGTCAATAACAAATTACCATGACAAACACCGTATCTACCAATCAGCAAACAGTCTTAAAAGGTACAACGAATTATGGGCGTGTTTTGTATACAATTGAACGTTATACCTAACATTGCTACAATATTTGGATATCCATAGCAAATTACTTTGGAGAAAACCGTACCTACTAATAGTATCAATCGTTGAACGATCTTAGAAGATTGAATTACAACGAATTATGAACATGTTATTTATACATGTAACGTTATAACTAATTGCTACACTATTTGGAGGCCAGTATAAAATTAATTACAAACCATGATAGCTAACCCAGACGATAACTGTACCTATCCATCGTTAAACTAAGTTAAAAAAAATAGTGGTCACATTTTTTGTGTGTCAAGTATACATGCCACTATGGATGGAATGTTATAAGTATAACTCTGATGTACGCTACGGTGAGGTAGCAGCAAGGTATTCAGGAACCTTTTATAGAACAATAAATTTTGGTGGCCAAGGCGTAAGTTATAAGCCAATAAAAAGTTTAGGTTAACATTTTTTTATAACTATGGCAACAGTTTAATGAAATTAATGAGTCTTTTTCAAATTAAGAACATCAAAATCTTTATAAACCCTAACAGTATATATATACTCATATTTTATGTGTATATATATATATATATATATATATACACTCGGCAAGCTTTGGGCTTTAGCATTTACTCCGGCAAGAATGTTTTCGGCGCCCTTGTAAGGGTAAAGTATTTGTAATTAGGTTTACCATTATTAAGAAGTATATCGGACTGGAAACATTTTTCTACATACTCAGTTTTAAAAATGTTACATTTAGTTGGAAAACTTCAATATGAAACTTTAATTACAAAGCCTACAAATAAAAACTCTTTTCCTTACGCCTGAGAGAAAGTAGTAGTTTTCCAAGCACCAGTGAAAACAAAAAGGCCACTTTCCTCCTCGAGAATGAAGAAAGAGAAAATAATAAGCTATACATTACTCGGGAGGAAAAGTAAAGAAGGTTGAAGGGTGTCTTTGAAACAGCGTAATGGCACTAGAGTTCAAAATGTGTAAACACACAAAAAAAGTAATAAGTAAAACTGTTTACATAATTTATAAATAGACGTATTTTTATCGTTTTATGTAGATGTTATACATATTCTAAAACACCAAAGGTCTACTACACCTAAATTAGATATATTATTCAATTCTTAAGAATGTTTGAGACGCGTTTAATTGTTACCAGCATTTACGGGTAACAGTTTTATCAACGTATATTTAACATTTTGTTTATGCATGCCAAATATCTTTGCCTCTTTCTTTCGATATTATGCTAATCTGCTACAACTCAATACCGAAATACCTATCGCTTAGTAATGGGTATGTACGATTTTCACCTGGGTATTTTGTTATTCACTTCCAAGTAGTATAGCAATGTTGCATACTGCATATACAAATGTGATTATAATTTTTGTTTTGTAACTTCTAGAAACACTAAACGATAGGCAAGTACGGCGAGTGTCCGGGCTAGCTATCATGGATTGTAGCTAATTTGATATTGACATTCAAATATTGCAGCAGGGTTAGTTCTAAAGTTACATGTATGCGTAACACGAATGCAAAGAAATATGTGGTCGGGGTTATCATTTTCAAAATTCTGGAACTGCTAAACGAGAGGTAGATACGGTGAGCGCCCGGGCTAGCTATCATTGCTTGTAGCTAATGTAATATTGACATCCAAATATTGTAACAGTGTTAGTTATAATGTACCATTTGTTTGTATCAAATAAAAGTGTGATTAGATTCTTCTTTTATAACTTTTAAAACAGTTTAACAATTGCTTGATGCGGTTTTCGTCCGGGCTTGATATCATTGTCTGTAGCTAATTTATTATTTTAATTTAAATATTGTAGTGTAGTTAACTCTGAAGATAGATGTGTACGTAACACGCTTGAAAAAAATATGTTAGCAGAATTTATATTTTCTATTCCTACAACCGCTTAACGAAGGTACGTTTGGAGAGCATGTTGTTCCATCAGTGAATGTACGAGCATAACTAATTAAATAAAATGTTTGAAGTGTTGTAACAAGTTTGTAAGTTAAATATATTTAAATCACATGTGTACAAGAAATACAATTTTTTATTATTCAGAAGTGAGTAAACAGAGGCTTGTTTGTCGCCCGAAAATATTCTGTTTGCTTGGTTTCACCACCAGCCCGCATTAACGCTTACTTCCGGGCAGCCCTTTCCAAGAGAGATTGTGCGAAGGTAATTTTCTAAATAGCAAATAATTTGAATTTTCTTTCAAATAGATAAAATCGTTTGAAATAGAAATAGGCTAGAATTTAACAGAACCTAAAAAATCGGGACTCAGATTTTCGAGACTCTATTGTATTTAAAAAAATTGTATTTTATAAAAATCTTAGGGTTGGTTACCCTTCTCACAAATATACATGATTTGTTTGTTTCTCTTGTCAGCTGTTTATAGATAAATTCAACAGTGCTGTTGTGACAATGAAAATACAATATCAAAGATTTTAATTGTATTTAATTTTAAAATTGAGATTTTAATTTAACAAGGTCACTTTTGTTATCAATTCAGCTCTATTTTTCACAATACCTGGAGAAAGAATTTGGTATTTATTTGTTCACATATAATCGATTTTAGAGAAAAAAATTAAATTGGGCGATGCAGGAAATCAGGAATACAAAAAAAATCATAAAAACTTACGCTCATCCCACACAAATTTTGGAAAATAGCAGATTCACCCCATTGCTGCAAGTAAAACGTCACATTTCAACGGTTTGGCTTTATTTGTAATAAAATTGCTCAAGAAGAAATTATTAGGGAACAGCAAAGCCTAATTACATTTTAAGAAATTTTGCGAGTTACTACGTCAAAAAAAATAAAGCCAAAATCCTGAATTAGCGTTTTTCACGTGCCTTGTGTGTGGTAGAGAATTGCTATTTTTCAAAATGTTTATATTTTGAAGAGTGAGTGGTAGTTATTTTAATCTTTTCTTTCATATCCCTGATGACTTTCTGGATCTGCCAGTAAATTTGTTTTTGCTGTTTTTACGTTGTAGGCCCTACATCTTGAAGTTTTTTTTATAAATGACTATTTTAATTATCATTTAGCAAAAGAACTACTACTTACTGATAATTTTTCAGCAGATGCGTTAGATGCACTGACCTAGAGTGAATCTGCTGCTAAAAAATATCAGTAAGTGGTGGTTTTTTTGCCAAGTAATACCAAGTAGTAATTTATAACTTTCTTGCTAAAATCGTTAATGTGTGAACAGGAAATAAATACCACCAAATTTTAGGAAAAATCTCTGATTTTAAAAATAATTCTGTTCTACCAAGTGAATCACTGCTACTAGTGATACTGACAGCACTAAAGATGATAATAAAGTTTCTTGATGTAATCATCTTGAATTCACTGATTAAACTAATTTTAAACTACTTAACTAAGTGAATACGTAATTGCTTACTTGCTGATGCGTTTCAAAACGATCGTTCCTTTTAAGAAACCTTTTCCTGTCTGTTGCGTAGTGTTTCGAGATTTCATATTTTTCGAAAGTTATTAGTTTTTTACTCTGTTTTAATGTGTGTAGAACATTTAAATTAGTGTGTATGTCGGTATGTGTGTGTTGGGTGTTATTTAGGTGTTTTGCGTAGCTGGATTTAGGGTTTGTTTGGGTAATGTGTTCATCGAAGCGTGTATACAATGACCTGCCGGTTTGGCCGATGTAATAGTTGGGACAATCGTTGCAAGTTAATTTGTAAATACCTGAGAGTTTGTATATGTCAGTCAAAAAAACTGTGACAAAAAAGAAACTTGCTGACTCGTTTTGAAATAAAAATTTTGTTCACGAAGCTGACCCACTACTGCTCAATGTTGTTGGTTATATTATTTATGAGCATAGATGTTAACAAATAAAACTCCAAGCACCCATACTAAACGCATTACCTAAAATCCACAAAGAAAACACATCCATTTCCCCACTAGTCAACCACACACCACCACCTTTATATAAGCTAGCAAATACATAGATAAACGTATCAGAGACAACACACAATTTAACAATCCCACATCTATACACAATAACATTGATCTAATCCACAATAGTTAAAGACACTCATATATCACACCACTCCACCATAGCGTCAGTTGAAAAAAAACCTATACATCAACGTACCCATTAAACAGAGACTTCAAATATTACAAAACATGCTCACAACAAACAAAACTCCATTAGAAACTCAGCCAAGAAATCATCAAACCTACCAAAATCATACCAACACAAATTTTATACACAAAACGATGGGCTGCCAATGGGTTTAACAAACTTATAGCAAAATAATTTACTACCTTTGATATGTAGACAACATTTTACTATTATACAACAACAACAACAAACAGAAAATCAAACATTAACACTATCCATCAAAACCTAACATTTACTCTCAAATTAGAAGAAAACAACAAAATAAACTTCCTAGAGCTTACAATCACCAAACACAATATAAAAATATCTAAGAAACTAACAAACACTGATACCATCACACGTAACGCATCTAATCACCTCACACAACACAAACATTCTGCATTCAACCATATGTTACACTGCCTAATCAATATACCCATGCAACACAAGGACTATGACAAAGAACTTAACACAATAAAATACATCACTCAAAAAAACTTCTATCAACACATACTTTTAGATAATATACTGAAGAAAATTAAACATACACAACATCATCCAACAGACATACCACAAGTTACACACAAACAATAAAAACAAATCCATCACTTACCACAACAAACACCTACACACATATAATTGCTTCCACATTAAAAAAAAAACATACATATCCAATATCATACAAAACAATAAACACTTTAAGATAACACATACAACCCTATCAACAACAAACAGGCAAATATAATCTATTTAAGTATATACAAAATAACGTTAACGACTGTTCCACCTTCTACATTGGCCAAACTGGTAGATCATATAACACAAGATTCAAAGAGGATATCATCAACATAAAACCTAAATAAAAAATCCAGGTTCACAACACATGTACAAAACACCCATACTAATTTAAATTTTATCCACATATTAAACCATAGTGAAAAACTAACCTCTACAGGCACATTTGATATATTCAAACTACACACAACACAAAAACAAACATTTCTTAAATGACCATGCACATTTAGAATCTAATAACTTATTAAATTATATAGTAAACAACCCGTTTAAACTAAACAACCCTCTACCATTATAAATCATACACCCAACAACCTTAAGCGATTGCTGGCAATAGCAGATCGCCTTCATCAATGAAACAATTATTTCTAATGTGTCGGCAATTAAGTTAAAAAGTATTCACTCAGTTACGCAATAATTTCTTATAATTTAATTGGTGAATTCAAGATGATCACAACAAGTAACATAACATTCTTTCTTTACAGCGTACAATCTGCCATAGTAGTTCCAAATGTGACAAGCAGAGCCACACTTATAATGCTTTCAAAAAGTTTGTTTTGCTGTAATTACACAAACACTGCCTGTCATGTTTTTACCTACCTCACTAAACAGATCAAAGTTTGCATCATCCTTCAAATAATTCACTTCAACAACTTTCTACCAATAAACTTACAATGTTCTAAAATACATATTTCATGAAGTAACAAGGCTTTACAGTCACAATATATCTTAACTAATAAAAATCAGAAATGAGAATTTATCTGTACGACAATGAGTAATGTACATTTCTAACATGATTATTTTGACTAAATTTAGCTAGAGTAGAATATCACATTGTGCACATTTATAACGTTTTACTCAAATGTGTACTTACCTAACATATATATAGAGAACAGATATACCAGGAGCAGAATAATCACACTATCCACATTAATAAGGTTTTTTTTCATGTGTATTCTCCAAAGATGTGTACACTCCCATGATATAGATAGAAATATTTACATATTACTATATTTAAAAAGTACTTAACTAAGTTAATACGTAATTGCTTACTTGCCGAAGCGTTTCAAAACATTCATTCCTTTTGAAGCTAACCCTCTACTGGCGTGTTAGGTACAAAGGCTGTAACGGGATGGATTTATGACCGTGGAAGGGGTGGGTTATTTTGGTTGTGTGTCATGTAATGGAAAAGGCTGTTGGCTTTAAAATGTGTGTGATTATTTAATGTTTTCTTTATCTGTTGCATAGTGTTTGTATATCTCATATTTTTCATTACCTCCATTGCTTCATTCGACATAAAAAACCTATACACTAATATGCCAATAGAACAAACACTCCAAATACTACAAAACATGCTCTCAGTAAACAACACTCCACATAAATTCAGACACAAAACCATAACACTCACCAAACTTATCACATCATAAAACTACTTCACATACCAATATAAATTCTACACACAGAAAGACGGCTTCCCTATGGATTTCCTCATCTCAGGCATCCTAGCAGAAATGTTCCTACATCACATTGAACAACAATAATTCTATACAACAACAATCATACAGAAAAAATAATTTATTACCATGTATATATGTAGATGACATTTTAATATTATATAATGGCATCAAACAACTACACAATTACATTAATACCATACACCTAAACCTCACATTTACCCTCGAATTAGAAGAAAACAATAAAATAAACTTCCCAGATCTTACCATCACCAAACACAATTTCAAAATATACAGAAAACCAACAGCTACCGATACTGTCATACATAATACATCTAATCACCCCACACAACACAAACACACTGCATTTAATCATATGTTACACCACCTAATCAATATACCTATGCTACAGAAAAATGACGAAGAACTCAATACAATAATATACATCGCTCAACAAAACATCTACTAACATACACTCATAGACACCATACTCAGAAAAATTAAACATAAACATCATCAAACAGCAACACAGACAAACCACACACAAACAACATATACATTATCTCTCACCTACCACAACAAAAACACACATAAAACAAACACTTTAAGACAGCACACACAACCTTTTCAAAAATAAACAGACAAATACAAACTATTCGGTATTTACAAATTAACATGTAACGATTGTCCTAGCTATTACATTGGTTATTCCATACAAGCTTCAAAGAACACATTACCCAAAGAAACAGTACAAACCCAAAATCCAGCTGCGGAAAACATTAAAAAAACACGTATCACACACACACATACATACTAATTCAAACGTTCTCCACATATAAGATTTATTTGATTTGGTAATTACAAGCAGAAATAAAGTACCAAAATACACGCAGATTTCTCCAAAATCCATTTTACTAGCATCTCTGTCACAAATATAATTTATTTGTATTCATCATATTTTTATATTTGTATATTGTACAATACTTTCAAACTACTTTTTCGGAGAAAAACATCATTAAACCTTCAAGCAGGGTTTCAACGACTTTTACTGAACGTATTGGGACTGGAGCCAATACGCTTAGTTAATATATTACGAGCTTCAGTTTTGCTCCTACTCATTACTGGATCATAACTCCACCTTATCCCATTTTCACCTATATAGTATTGTACCTCAGGATGTTGATTTTCTTCACTAACATTTTCTTCCGTGTAAATATTCTCTTATTTTCATGACTTACGTCTTTATTTTCTGCATTACTATACTCAGTTATCTGCAATGGTTGTAGTATCTTCAAGATCAGAATCCTCTCCTCCATTCTTGCTCTCTATCTCGAATCTTAAATTTCTAGAATGACTATCATTTCTTTCTAAATTCATAAGCCCCACAAAAAGACAAACAAATGTACGTTCATACACTCACTGAGTCCAAAGCCAACTGAAAGTTCCAAAGCAATATTATTGAAAGGAGTGGGACGGATTCTTGAGACAGATTCTAAAATAACTACGCATTTTCCTTACAGTACAAAAAAAGCCAGGATACTAGTGCAAAGATTCTATTTCCCAGAATCAAAATAATCATGTTCTGGTCATTTGTAAGGTTTTTTTTCTACTCTGTACCCTCGAAACATGTATACTACATGTATACGGCTGTCTTTAGCAGCAGCAGAATAATTACATTGTGTACATTAATATAGATTTTTTATGTGTACACTCATATTGAGAGTTTCAAACATGTGTTTTAAAATAACATTGAAAGTTCGGATGATACCAGACTCCGGCGCCTTCTGGCTAAAGAGAACAGTACTTGAGGTTATCAAGTGACATCATTCCTAGCTTCAAAATATGTGGCGTGAGTTTTGAACACTCATTAGAATGACATCCGAACAGTTTCTGCAGGTAACATATGTCCTGGACTTGTGTGGGTGAATCTTCATAGTCTGACAATGACCGATGTAAAATTTCTGATGCAGTCAGAGTCGATGATAAGTGGCTTCCTAAAACTATGAAGTAAAAGCTGTTTTGGGCCACTGCGTTCGCTTCTGCAAGTGTAATGGTATTACCAGGTTGATCGTTTTCACAGGCCTCTTTGGCCAATGAGACGGCACAGTCGTTGCCTACAATATTTACGTGTGCAGGAATTCATTGTAGATGAAATGATTTCCCCTTACAGTGCAGCAGTACATTTATTGCAGAGGTGATGTTCGTGTCCTGAGTTTGTTATTACTTCTAAGTCTGAATTACAGACAGAGGGAATTATTATTCTGTCTATTAGGCCTGAAACAATGGAATCATTTAGAGTGACATCCTTCCTTAATCGCCAAAAGCTTGCTGGTGAAATTTGATGCAATCAGGCCAGTATTTTGTTGTATTTCCATTTACTTTCATCAGGAAGAAGAAAGAGGATCCGCCTACACCTCCCTTATTGAGGAATCATCAATGTATGCAAATGCGAAGTTAACCTGGGAGAGCTTTTCAATAGTTTCAAGGCCTTTTTGTTAATGAATATTTGTATCTTCTTTATTTAAGCAAGGCTGCGATAGGTTCAAGCTAATGATTGAATTTTGCAGCAGAAGAATAATCATGTTCTGCACGTTTTAAGGTTTTTATCTACTCTGTACTCTCGTAACATGCATACTAATAAGGGCGCCTTTAGCAGTAGCAGGATAAGAACATTGTGAATATTTATGAGGGTTTTCAGTTTTGGGTACTCTTCTAACATGCATATTCAGACCTTTAGCAGCAGCAAAATAAATGCTTTGTTTGCAATAACGTAGTTTGTTTATGTTTACACTCACAACATGTATTTTAAAATGGGATTAATTAGAACAAATACAGTTATTATATTGTCTACGTTTTTAAGTGATTTCCTCTTTTGTGTACTTTTCTCACAAGTCTATTGAAGATGTCTTTGGAAGCACCAGAATAATTAGATTGTATATATTCAAAAGTTTTGTGAATGTTACACACAAAACATGGATATTATGATCGGATACAGCATCAACAGAAAAATCACATTGTGCTCATTTATGAGGATTTTCTCTTTTGTATACTCTTTTATAGTGCTTATTAAGATCGGGTTTAGCAGAAACAAAATAATCTCATTGTGCATCTTTATGAGGATCTTCTCTTTGTGTACTCTTCTATAGTGCTTATTAAGATCGGTTTTAGCAGCAACAGAATAATCTCACTGTGCACCTTTATGAGGATCTTCTCTTTGTATACTCTTCTATAGTGCTTATTAAGATCGGTTTTAGCAGCAACAGAATAATCTCACTGTGCACCTTTATGAGGATCTTCTCTTTTGTGTACTCTTCTATAGTGCTTATTAAGATCGGGTTTAGCAGCAACAGAATTATCTCATTGTGCACCTTTATGAGGATCTTCTCTTTTGTATACTCTTCTATAGTGCTTATTAAGATCGGGTTTAGCAGCAACAGAATAATCTCATTGTACCTCTTTATGAGGTTCTTCTCTTTTGTGTACTCTTCTATAGTGTTATTAAGATTGAGTTTAGCAGCAACAGAATAATAATCATTGTGGACCTTTATGAGGATCTTCTCTTTTGTGTACTCTTCTATAGTGCTTATTAGGATCGGGTTTCGCAGCAATAGAATAATCTCACTGAACACATTTATGATGATTTTCTCTTTTGTGTACTCTTCTATAGTGCTTATTAAGATCGGGTTTAGCAGCAATAGAATAATCTCATTGAGCACATTTATGATGATTTTCTCTTTTTTGTACTCTTCTATAGTGCTTATGAAGATCGGGTTTAGCAGCAACAGAATTATCTCATTGTGAACCTTTATGAGGATCTTCTCTTTTGTGTACTCTTCTATAGTGCTTATTAAAATCGGGTTTAGCAGCAACAGAATAATCTCATTGTACCTCTTTATGAGGTTCTTCTCTTTTGTGTACTCTTCTATAGTGTTATTAAGATTGAGTTTAGCAGCAACAGAATAATAATCATTGTGGACCTTTATGAGGATCTTCTCTTTTGTGTACTCTTCTATAGTGCTTATTAGGATCGGGTTTCGCAGCAATAGAATAATCTCACTGAACACATTTATGATGATTTTCTCTTTTGTGTACTCTTCTATAGTGCTTATTAAGATCGGGTTTAGCAGCAATAGAATAATCTCATTGAGCACATTTATGATGATTTTTTTTTTTTTTGTACTCTTCTATAGTGCTTATGAAGATCGGGTTTAGCAGGAACAGAATTATCTCATTGTGAACCTTTATGAGGATCTTCTCTTTTGTGTACTCTTCTATAGTGCTTATTAAGATCGGGTTTAGCAGCAACAGAATAATCTCATTGTGCTCCTTTATGAGGATCTTCTCTTTTGTGTACTCTTCTATAGTGCTTATTAAGATCGGGTTTAGCAGCAACAGAATAATCTCATTGTGCACCTTTATGAGGATCTTCTCTTTTGTGTACTCTTTTATAGTGCTTATTAAGATCGGGTTTAGCAGCAACAGAATAATCTCATTGAGCACCTTTATGATGATTTTCTCTTTTGTGTACTCTTCTATAGTGCTTATTAAGAATGGGTTTAGCATCAACAGAATTATCTCATTGTGCACCTTTATGAGGATCTTCTCTTTTGTATACTCTTCTATAGTGCTTATTAATATCGGGTTTAGCAGCAATAGAATTATCTCATTGTGCACCTTTACGATGATCTTCTCTTGTGTGTACTCTTCTATAGTGCTTATTAAGATCGGGTTTAGCAGCAACAGAATTATCTCATTGTGCACCTTTATGAAGAATCTTCTCTTTTGTATACTCTTCTATAGTGCTTATTAAGATCGGGTTTAGCAGCAACAGAATTATCTCATTGTGCACCTTTATGAAGAATCTCCTCTTTTGTGTACTCTTCTATAGTGCTTATTAAGATCGGGTTTAGCAGCAACAGAATTACCTCATTATGCTCCTTTATGAGGATCTTATCTTTTGTGTACTGTTCTATAGTGCTTATTAAGATCGGGTTTAGCAGCAACAGAATTATCTCATTGTGCACCTTTATGAGGATCTTCTCTTTTGTGTACTCTTCTATAGTGCTTATTAAGATCGGGTTTAGCAGCAACAGAATTATCTCACTGTGCACCTTTATGAAGAATCTTCTCTTTTGTATACTCTTCTATAGTGCTTATTAAGATCGGGTTTAGCAGCAACAGAATTATCTCACTGTGCACCTTTATGAAGAATCTTCTCTTTTGTGTACTGTTCTATAGTGCTTATTAAGATCGGTTTTAGCAGCAACAGAATAATCTCATTGTGCACCTTTATGAAGAATCTTCTCTTTTGTATACTCTTCTATAGTGCTTATTAAGATCGGGTTTAGCAGCAACAGAATTATCTCATTGTGCACCTTTATGAAGAATCTCCTCTTTTGTGTACTCTTCTATAGTGCTTATTAAGATCGGGTTTAGCAGCAACAGAATTATCTCATTGTGCACCTTTATGAGGATCTTCTCTTTTGTATACTCTTCTATAGTGCTTATTAAGATCGGGTTTAGCAGCAACAGAATTATCTCATTGTGCACCTTTATGAAGAATCTCCTCTTTTGTATACTCTTCTATAGTGCTTATTAAGATCGGGTTTAGCAGCAACAGAATTATCTCATTGTGCACCTTTATGAAGAATCTCCTCTTTTGTGTACTCTTCTATAGTGCTTATTAAGATCGGGTTTAGCAGCAACAGAATTATCTCATTGTGCACCTTTATGAGGATCTTCTCTTTTGTGTACTCTTCTATAGTGCTTATTAAGATCGGGTTTAGCAGCAATAGAATAATCTCATTGAGCACATTTATGATGATTTTCTCTTTTGTGTACTCTTCTATAGTGCTTATTAAGAATGGGTTTAGCATCAACAGAATAATCTCATTGTGCACCTTTATGAGGAACTTCTCTTTTGTGTACTCTTCTATAATGCTTATTAAAATCGGAAAAAGCATAAGCCGAAAAATCACATTGTTGTCACTTACAAGGTTTTTCTTTTTCGTGTACTCTAATAGCATGCACATTAATTAGACATTTATCAGTAGCAGAATAATCACATTGTCCACTGTATGAGGTTTTTCTCTTATGTGTACTCCTTCTATAGTGCTTATTAAGAACGGATAAAGCAACAGCAGAATATTTACATTGTGTACATTTATAAGGTTTTTGTTTTAAGTGTACACTCTCAACATGTATTTTAATTTCAAATTTAGCAGTAGCAGAATAATCACACTGTGGACATTTATAAGGTTTTTCTTTAATATGTTTTCTCTTAACATGGCTATTAAGATTGGATTTAAGAGCAGCATAATAATCACATTGTGTACATTTATAAGGTTTTTCCTTTTCGTGTACGCTCTTAACATGTATATTAAGAACGGATTTAATAGGAAAAGAACAATCGCATTGTACACATTTATAAGGATTTTCTTTATAGTGGTTTCTCATAATATGGACATTAAGACTGGATTTAACTGCTGCAGAATAATCACATTGTGGACATTTATAAGGTTTTTCTTCAATGTGTTTTCTCTTAACATGGCTATTAAGATTGGATTTAAGAGCAGCATAATAATCACATTGTGTACATTTATAAGGTTTTTCCTTTTCGTGTACGCTCTTAACATGTATATTAAGAACGGATCTAATAGGAAAAGAACAATCGCATTGTACACATTTATAAGGCTTTTCTTTGATATGGTTTCTCATAATATGGACATTAAGAGTGGATTTAACTGCTGCAGAATAATCACATTGTGTACATTTATAAGGTCTTTCTTTAATGTGTATTCTTCGTAAATGTATTTTAATATCAAATTTAGACGCTGCAGAATAATCACAGTGTGCACATTTATAAGGTTTTTTTTTCATGTGTACCCTCATAACATGCGCATTAAGATCAAATTTAATAGAACCAGAATAATTGCATTGATCACATTTATAAGGTTTTTCTCTTTTGTGTAGTCTTCTAACATGTATATTAAGACAATTTTTATCAGCAGTAGAAAATTCACACTGTACACATTTATATTTTTTTTCTGTTTTGTCTCTTTGATTATGGATTCCAACTTTGTTTTGAATACTGGTAGAAAAATTACATTCTATATATTTATGCAATGTTGTGCCCATGTTCCCTTCTACGTTTACTGGTAAAATACCTAGAACAGACAATAGAAGGAATTATGGATTGAATTAGATAAGCTATTGATTTCAATCATTTACAATTTGGTTTTTTTTCAGGCGTAAAATCAATCAAAGTTATCATTGCCTACCTCAAGTGTTATTTAAAAAGAAATTTCCATAAATGAAATAATTAAAGTAAAATATAAGTTGAAACTAATTTTAATTATCTAAAACTAAAGAATTTAAATTATACAAAATTTGAATATTATTACATAAATTCAGGTGGTGTAAGAAAGCGATCACAAGGTCGATAGCTGTGACACCGTCGCTTAAAACCATCTCAAAGATCGTAATGAATATACAAATCGGTCATATAAAATGGTATCGTAAATATAAAATGATACTTCCACAAAACAGACATAGTGGTGGATTTGCATGTCACATCAACCATCCATGCGTTAACAAAGAGGTGACCGATTGACGACGAGTAACCACCACTTCCTTCCTACGATTCGAACGAACAGATAACCTCCATTGTCAGAAGGTATTCTTGATGTCCCTCAGCTTGTTTCTATTCACATTTTGCCAAACAGAGAATAGTGTAGTTTTAACATTGCATAAAAAATCTGATGCCATCACACGTTTTGTCATTGGCACCATACTTGTAGCTAATTTTGCACCTTTATCTGGCATAGAGCTCTGCTGTAAAGACGCTAGAGGCTGAGTGCAATCTGTAGGAGTAGGTTTGCCCTTCCATATAAAATGCACATCCTATCCCATTGCCCAGTTTTGAACTGTCTGTGAATATAGTCACAATATTTTGGTAAGTTTGTTGACTCTGCAAAAACTACTGATGATAAATTACGTCAGGAGTATTGTTTTAGGTACCTGGACAATGAGTAGTCAAAATTTGGCATTCATATTGTCCATGGAGGGATGTAGCCTAATGTTCATTCGAATATAGACAGATGTTCTTATATATAAATTTAGGTTATTAAAAATGCGCAACGTTTTTATTCCGAAGGGAGCAGTTGAACATTGATGCGCATCGTAAGGATCCTCGAGGTAGTTATCAAAAACTGCTTTGAATGCAGAATGTTTAGGTTTGCTTCGAAGACCAGTGTAATATGAAATTTGAAGCATTTGACGTCGCATTGAAAGAGGTGGTTCCCCAGCTTTAATTAGAAGTTTGGAGATTGGGCTTGATCTAAAAGCACCAGTAGCTAAGGCCAGAGTGATGTATTGAATCAAGGAGTTTCAGAACCGAAGGTCTAGCAGATAAATAGTCTATACAGCTGTAATTTAAGCGCGATCTTATGATGGCGTAATAGAAACAGAGCACAAAGCTTTCCATCTGCTCTACAATTAGTACCATTGAGGACTCTCAACATATCCATTATCTTGTTGCATCGAGTCCTCAAATCACGCACATGTGTTATCCATGAGAGTCTATTATCAAATAAAAGACTAAAAAATCTCACATTGTCCGCGGTTCGAAGGCGCATAATATCAAGGCAAAGAATAGGTCCCTGGTAGTGCCGGCGACGACTAAAAGGTATACACGGTGTTGGGTAAATCCTTTCCTATTTCCTAATTTTTCCTCAAATACAACATTGTGAGTGAGGAACAATTATTTCTATTATAATTCATTTTTTATCTACATTTTTACTACGATTGGAGCGCTGTCTCTACTCAACTTGCAGCCGAACGTAGTACTACAACCAGTTATAGTTGTGACAGACAACCGCCTACAAGTAAGTGAACTTTCCCACTAACTCTTTTAGATTTCATAGCTAACGTTGCCTTTGCATCCTACACTCTATTTTGGGGTATATTAGCGTCAAATACTAATATTTCGTTAATATAATTTATAGCAACAGTTTGTCAGTAACTTTTACTTAATTATTGCACAAACATTTTTGTCCTCCCCGGCCGGATAAACCTATCCGTGAATGTTTTTAAAGGTGTTCAAGTTTTGAAACGTGTTTATAATCTGTTGAAATACTGCTTCAATATATATTCGAATATTTAAAATTTATGTTTTTTTTTTGTTTTATAAAGTTATATAACGCTACATTAAGTTATAAAACTGTACATTATAAAGCTTAATACAGTTCACTGTAGGTTAGTTAATAATCTAATCTTTGCAATGTTTGTTTAGGCGAAAGCCGCATTCTATTATAGCAAAGCTTAGGCCTATTCGCTTTAAATGTTCAAGTCTACTTAGTGAATTATTTAAAGAAAACTTTAATATTTTCTATGCTGTAAATTGTATATAATTATGAATAAACTAGAAAATCATTTAAAATTACTAATAGCTAGGAGAGAAAAGCTATATCCCCGTATTAAAATTATGTATGATCTTTCTAAAGAAATCTCAGATCTAACTAAGTTAGAACAATTTAAAGCTAGATATAATAATATAGGCGACTCATATACACAATTTGAATCCGTACAAGAGGAAATAATAGCAACGTCATTACAAATTGATCCCAAAAAACAATACAAAACTGTTCAAACAGCCGAAGCCTTTGACGAGTTGTATTTTAAAATACAAGTAGTCTATAATAGAATTAGTTCTGTGGAACAATCCTCTGTTGACAGTAGGAGTAAGGATAAAACTTCTAGTAGGCCTCGTTTACCAGAAATTGCCTTGCCAAAGTTTGACGGATCTTACAATGAATAGACACAATTTTAGATAATTTTCGCGTTCTCATACATGAAAATACGTCACTCAGTGACATTGAAAAGTTTCGCTATTTACTCTCTGCACTTTCTGGCCAATCTGTATAGAGAGTATAAGTCCTTTATGAGGGAATATGTTAACCTTGCACACATGCGTCTCGTATCAAATAATTCGCCTCAAGAACAACCCTATTTCATACCTCATCACTGCGTTATCAAAGATTCTAGTTCATCCACTAAGGTTCGTGTAGTGTTCGATGCATCTATGAAGACTACAAATAATAGATCACTAAATGACATACTGTTGACAGGACCTAAGCTACAAAATGATATTGCTGATGTTTTGGTAAAATTTCGATTGCATCCAGTAGTTTTAATTGCGGATATTTGTAAGATGTACAGGCAAATATTAGTCCGTTCACAAGATGGAACGTATCAGCATATTCTCTGGCAGGAAAACCCCAACTAGTCGAGCCAGGAATTTGAACTCATGACAATTAACGTATGGTGTTTCATCTGCTCCTTATTTGGCTTTGCGAACATTGAAACAACTTGCTATAGACGAAGGAGATAAGTTACCTCTTGCAGCCAAGGTTCTTCAAGAGAACATTTATAATGATGATATTCTGACAGGCACAGCAAATGTTCAAGAAGCATTTGATTTACAAAATCAACTTATAAATCTTCTTGCATTGGGAGGATTCAGTCTTCATAAATGAAGCAGCAATTACGCTAGCTTACTTGAGGCTATACCTGACGAACACAAGGAAGTTTCTATCTCGTTGGATTCAGATGGAAGTCACATCATCAAGATTTTAGGTCTTCAATGGATTGCTAAATCAGACATGTTCTCTTACAGTATAACTCCCATCAACCTAATATACACAAAATGTGCCATTTTATCCCATATCTCACGCATATTTGATCCTCTCGGTTGGCTATCCCCTGTGATTATATTGACCAAAACCATGGTTCAAAGACTTTGGATACTTGGGCTTAGTTGGGATGATGAAGTTCCCCCAAACATTCAAAAGGAATGGGCAACCTTTGCTTCGGAACTACACCTTCTATCTAATATAAAATTAAGCCAGTTTACAGTGTCTCCGGGGTCAGGCCCATGCTACCTTGTAGGATTTTCCAATGCTTCTGAAAAAGGATTGCTGTAATTTATTTGATTGGCTGTACAACCAACCCAGCTACGTCTCATCTTATTATTGGGAAGTCAAAAGTGGCACCTCTTAAACACTTTCTATTCCTCGGTTGCAACTTTGTGGAGCATTATAACTTTCAAGAATGTTTGATTATCTTAAAAAATGTTTAAGTGAAGTTTTGCAAATAGAAGGTATATTTGCATTTACTGATTCAATGGTGGTGATTAATTGGCTAAAAACGCCTCCTTATTTGCTCAAAACCTTTGTTGCTAACCGTGTGACAGAAATATGGGAGATATTAGATCCTAACAGCTGGCATTATGTGTCAACAAATCTAAACCCAGCGGATTGTAGTTCTCGAGGTCTGTCCCCTAGTCAACTCATAGCTCATTCACTTTGGTGGTTCGGCCCATTGTTCATGACATCACCCATAAAGGAATGGCCGCTGCGGTACACACCTCGCTCAAGTACGAATGTACTACCAGATATCAAGTTGAATATTGATACTATTTGTGTTGCTGAAACCAAAACACCAAGTTTTAATTTAATTGATAAATTGTCTTCGTTTACATGGTTGATAAGAGTAACCGCCTGGTGCAAACGATTTATAACAAACTGTCATACACAATCTAAAGTTGAAGGTTCATATCTCATACTGAGTTAGGTTCATCTCTACATTTCTGGATTCAATACACACAGAAAAGGTACTTTGAAGAAGATCTAATTTTACTTAAAGGTGGAGGCAAGACATGAAATACCCTTAGGAAACTGAACCCTTTTTTGGACAATCGTGGGCTTCTTAGGGTAGGGGGTAGGCTTCGGAATGCTGCCTTACCACAAGACTTTACACATCCTATTCTACTACCCAAGTTAAGCCACTTGACTACACTTTTAATTGAGCATTATCACAAATCTTATTTACATGTTGGACCACGCACACTGCAATCATTTATTCAACAGAAGTATTGATTTCTGAGTATTCGCAGTGCTATTAGGTCCACACTCTCCAAATGTCTCACCTGTAATAAAATGAAGCCAACGTTCATACAACCTCGTATGGGAGATCTTCCACCCTCACGAACAAGTCAAGGACCACCGTTCATATCTACTGGAGTGGATTTCGGCGGTCCTATTTTAATTAAGGAATCTAGACGACAAAATGCTAAGATATTTAAGGCATATATATGTTTGTTTGTGTGTCTATCTACAAAAACCGTCCATATCAAAGTGGTTTCGGATCTTTCAACCGATGCATTTTGGCTGCACTCAATAGATTCGTCTGTAGACGAGGTCTTTGCCACTATATGTTTTCCGACAATGGAACAAACTTTATGGGAGTTAACAAGTACCTGACAGGCATATTCAAGTACTTCGAAGAGTGTGAAAATAAAGCTAGGATAACTGAACATTGCAGCTCTAAAGGAATCTCTTGGAATTTCAACCCACCTGACGGTCCTCATTATGGAGGTCTGTGGGAGGCCGGAATACGTTCCACAAAATACCTTCTCAAGAGAGTGCTAAATGGACAAGCTCTCACCTTTGTAGAATTATCAACACTATGTGCAAAAATTGAGGCAATTTTAAATTTCAGGCCATTATCTCCGTTATCCACAGACGCTAATGAATTTGATGTTTTAATACCCACACACTTTCTCATCGGCTCTGCTCTGACCGCAGTACCTGAACATGACCTTCAAGAATTACCCATGAAACGTCTAAGTCGCTGGCAACTAATTTCAAAGGCCGTCCAACATTTCTGGACACGTTACAGGATTGAGAATTTGCACACGCTCCAACAGCGTAGTAAATGGACAACGGAATCACCAAAGTGTCTAAGGGTGACTTGGTACTCCTTCAAGATACCCACTCTTCACCATTACGTTGGCAGTTCGGAAGAATTGAAGATATATTCCCAGGAAAGGATGGTGTTGTGCGGGTCATATCAGTATGAACCACGCGAGGGACTTTCCGACTCCCAGTCGTCAAGATAAGTCCTCTCCCTTACCATGACTAAAGATCATTTTTAATATCACAAGTTGTTTTAGTTCAAGAAGTGTTATTTTTTGCTGTTTAATGTGTGTTTTATTTCTATTTAATTGAGAAAACTTTATTCTGTTTTCGGTGGGGGGAAATGTTGGGTAAATCCTTTCCTATTTCCTCTCCTCAAATACAACATTGTGAGTGAGGAACAATTATTTCTATTATATTAAATTTTTTATCAACATTTTTACTACGATTGGAGCGCTGTCTCTACTCAACTTGTGGCCGAACGTAGTACTACAACCAGTTATAGTTGTGATAGACAACCGTCTACAAGTAAGTGAACTTTCCCACTAACTCTTTTAGATTTCATAGCTAACCTTACCTTAGCATCCTACATTCTATTTTGGGCTATATTATCGTCAAATACTATAATTTTGTTAATATAATTATAGCAACAGTTTGTCAGTAACTTTTACTTAATTATTGCACAAACACACGGTGTCTTCGAAGCAGAAAACTTGAAGCCCGTAGATTTGGTCTAGCCCTACAATCTATTAATTACCATTTGAAGGGACTTTTCTGCTGTAGTCATACTCCGACCCGCTACATATATACAAAAATCGTCCACAAACAGACAACAGTGGACCAGAGACTGTACATTTGAGGTGATACTGTTTATGGCAACATCAAACAGTGTCACACTCAGAAACCCGTCCTGTGGTACACCAATCTCTAGCTCATAGCGAATAGAATATGTGTCTCCAAGTCGTATGCAGAAATGCCACTTATTCAAATAATTTTTAATGAATGCAAGAATGTTACCTTACACTGCCGTGGCCAAACCTATACTAAGTCTGCACCATCTCAGTGAGAAAATACTGTCCTCGATTTCGCATTCCACACCCTACCAACAAAGTACCCACATTTACTCGTTTTTTGCGTAAGTTATACCTGGTGATGATGGACTCTGTAGAGCCAAAACGTGCTGTTCAACCGCGGTCAAAATATGATCCCACCTGACTTACTATATCCTGGTACCTGTGGTGTGTCAAACATGATCTGGCAATGAATAAATCCCTGGACTTTGTTTTTAAAAACCAACCAAAACGTTCAAACTCATTAAAGTGATAATTTATACCTTAAAAATTTGTGTTTGAGTATAAATTTAACTGTTATGTTCTAATTCCAATAGTATTTCTTAAGACTCTTATTGCCAGTTTAATTTAATTATTTAATTTTACTCAAAGTTGCTGGTTGGAAAAATTTTATACAATTTTATTTACTAGCTTTACCACAGGTTAATTTTAATAATTAGAAACATTTTTTGTTTGTTTTATTTTGTTTTAATCACTTGAAAAATTAAAATTTGCTTTTCTAAAATATCATATAATTCTTAATGTCATTAAATTTTTGTTATATATTTTCCATTAATTATACGCAATTCTTTGGACATTAAATATATTTGAATGTTTTATAAAGTTATTATAATCTTAGCATAATGTTCAATAGTCAACTGGATAATACTATTATTTAACTGTTTCTAATATTTGAAGTCCTTTGAGAACATTTTGGTTTTATAGAGTTCAAAATTTCACATATAAAATCACATACATATTTTAATATAACAGAAGAACAATTTATATCTATTTATTTTATTTTATGTATATATAAATTTCTGTGAAAGTAACTTGCAAAAGTACTTCCTAGTGTCTATGGATTTAATTTATATTTCTGCTCCCAAACATAAATTTCAAGGATTTCAGCACCAAATTTACTGGATTCACATTTTTACAGTTATTTGATACTAGATGTTAGATTTAGTACATATGGACATAAAATAAATTGTATTTACTTAATTACTAAATCATCTTCTACTGACTTTCTTTGTAAATTTCTTATTCATTTTCTGATATTGACTCTAAATAAATTTTGTGACTATTCATTTGGAACATATATAGATTTTGACTTTATAAAAACGTTAACTTTATTCTTTCTTGATCTTAAGATTCTAGAACTTTCAATTTTATATTTGAACAAATTATTAAATTATCACCACCAATAATTTTACATTTTAAAAATAGTCATTTGTTTATATATTTTTTTAAATTATTCATTTTCACCAACTAATTAAATTTATGCATTAAGAAATCTTATTACATGACTTGCCCCAAAAACTTTCACTAGGATGTTTGTGGTTTTCTTGGACTCGTGGTTCTTGTAGCCATCAGCACTGATCGGTTTTAGGGCCGGTTTTAATACTTTTTTACATTGTTAAAAAGTACAAGTTCAATTTCGCGGGCAGTCGAAGGCAGATCATCTCCATGTCGGTCTTGAGCTTGGGTGTTTTTCTCAGCCACGCAACAGCATCCTGAACTTCCTTCTGGATCTCCAGAAGCACGTCCGTCTCCAGCAAAAGCTGAATTGCCTGTCCCATTTGCTAGCAGGCAGTTTCCCCTACCCTTGCTACCAGGTTTTTCCATTTGTCAAGACATTCTCTTGACTTGTAACATAGTGTACTTTTAAACTTTTTTTCGAAGATTTTTGCTCATTTTTTCGCGGATACTCGAAAACGTCACTTATGGTGTAATATGGTGATATTTTTAAATGTCATAGTCTTCTTTACCCTTCAAATTGTTGTTACAAATTTGAATGACAATTCTAACCCCCTCTGTTTGTAAGTTGCCTTATTACAGCACTCAAAACTATTTGTTCCTGCACTTGACACTTTTCCAATTTTTGGAGCATTAATTTAACCATTTATTAAATAAATTTGATAATACATTTGTTAATAAATTTATTAATAAATTTTTAATTTACAATATTCTGTTTTTATTAGTTTAAAAAAATTCTTTCAAACTTTGGTGGTTTTTCTATACTTTTTATTTTATTTTATTTTTGTGTTTTGTTTTTCATAAATAACAAGAACTTATTTTATTTTAACATTACATATTAGAAGAAAAATAATTTATTTATAGTTGCTCTATTCTGTGAGCAAAGTCCACCCTTTGGACCGGTCTTGTTACTTAAACAGATAAAGCACTTGATCGACGGCTCCTTTCACTTGGAGCAATATCATTTTTAAACTTTTACAAAAATAATATTTTAAAAGATTTTGGCCTAAAAACAAAATATTTCCTTTAAGACAGTTTTGGCCATCTCAATACACCCCATGATTACAAAATGTTCAAAATTCCTCTTCTCTACACCATATCATAGCCTTCTCAAGGTCGAAGAAAACAGCGATGGCGGATTGTCGCAAGAGAAAGGCATTCTGTATAGGTGACTCTAACAAAACCAATTGGTCAACTGATGAACGTCCTTGTCTGGAACCACAGTGATCGTTAGAAAGAGGTTTTTTTTTCTAGGTACCAGACAAGACGTCGGTTCACCATCTCTTCCAGTAGTTTGCATAAGCAGCTGGTCAGAAAGATGGGCCTGTAACTATTGGGATTAGTTTTGTTCTTTCTTGTTTTAAAAGAGAAATTATTTTCGCTTCTACTTATGCATCAAGAAAATCATGCTTTTCAAATATACAGTTGTATATTCGAAGGAGAACTAGTTTGGCCTACAGTGGAAAAGTGGAAGATTTTTAATCATGGAGTATACAATATTATCCATGCCTGGTGCTGAATCCTTTGTTGACGAAAGAGCTAATT
Organism: Prosapia bicincta; assembly: GCA_036971475.1. Classification (NCBI taxonomy): domain Eukaryota; kingdom Metazoa; phylum Arthropoda; class Insecta; order Hemiptera; family Cercopidae; genus Prosapia; species Prosapia bicincta. Next base: position 127,151,678 of record JBAIZL010000002.1, on the reverse strand, counting down.
CTAGTTCATCAAGAGAGAAATGGATATTCAAATAAGCATCTCCAGACAATCCAAAGCTGAAAGTTAAAGCTTCCTGTTTACGCTTGTAAAACTGGAAAGTATATGCAGTAGATGAAGAAAATTTTGAGAACGATGATCCCAGTACATTAGCAATTTCCGCACTGCCTGTGATCAAATGCTCATCCGGATGCCTTAATGAAATTAATGGCACTGGAATAGAAGTACCCCAAACTGATCGTAATTACCTCCATACTGTCGATGGAGCTGTTGTTCTTGAAATAGTGCTAGTGTATTGCGACCACGATTCACGACTACTCTGCCTGAATATTCTCCGTGCTTTTGCATAGAGGATTTTATATGTTTCTAGGTTGTCCCTTGTGGGATGTCTTTTAAACCTCTTTGAAGCTTTCTTTCGTAAACAAAGGATTTGAGAGCACTTATCATTCCACCACGGAACAGATGGTCATCGTGGTCTGGAAGACGTTTTCGGTATTGCAGCAGCATTCAAATCAGTTTCTGTAAAGAAATTGACAATGTCATCAATGGGAGTCAGGTCTTCCATGTCCGGTGATTCTAGATCTTGTGAGAATTGTTCCCTGTTGGCAATTTTCAAGATCCAACGGGGATGTCAAACACAACAGAGTGAGGAGTCATACAAAGAGATCTCAATGGCTGTATGATCGCTACTATAGAGATCAGGTATAACTGACCATGTCCATCATATAGCCAAGGCAGGACTGCACATTAATAAGTCAACAGCTGTCCATCCACCTGTAGACGCTGCTAAATGTGTCGGAGAACTGTCATTTAGCAGGTATGAATCCAGCTCCGATCTGACACTATCAACCAGATGCCCTCGTGAGTTGCATTCTGGTGAACCCCAGAAACGTGGTGGGCATTGAAAATGTGATTCAAGTAAAAAACTTTACTAAAAGCGGGATCACTGATATTATATAGCAGTTTAGATGATACTTTTACAGCTTCAAATATTTCTATCACCTTCAAAAACAATCCACCAAGACAATTTTATGTACTTTTGCAATAGTTTTTGATGTAATGGCACATCTTAGTCAACCACTACATATAATCTAAGCTGTCCCAACCAAATTTAAACTCATTTGTCTATGAGGTAACAATTGAATGTGAAGGGGAAGAGTCCCCAATATGTTCTGAAAGATGACATGAATTTCCTTTGCTTTAATAATTCTTTATGAATTATATTAACTGCTCAAATCTCAGTATTTTCCATCTTTGCAAATCACTACGCAGGAACTATAGATATACGTTTGCAATATAGCTCTATACTCAGAGCACTGACAGGACATGTGTTTAATATAATTAGTCTCTATCTTGTGTAATTTATATTAAAGTGGATGTATGGAAAAATAACAAAAACTTCGCAAAATGTCTAAACTTGCTGGTCACCCCCAAGAATTACAAATTATGAAAAATATTTTTAGGTTAGTTCTAGTAGAGCTTAAAGCTTATTTAGGATTTTTTTTGGACTTGATAGGAGACTGACAGACTTACCTAAAGGCAATAGTCCAAAACTGCAATCTCTTGGAAATAAGCACATATAAAACACATATAAAACACTTAATACACTTTTATTTGAAATATTTCGATCAACATGATCTTCTTCAGTCAAGAAAGAGAAAACAAACCAAAAGATTGAAGTGAACCACAGATGTGTATAAACATCCAAATGTCACAGATTCACAGATTTATAGTTTATGATATAGAGCTATATGTGATTGTAGCATTTAACAATTTCTACACATATCACATATAGCTCTATATCATAAACTATAAATCTGTGAATCTGTGACATTTGGATGTTTATACACATCTGTGGTTCACTTCAATCTTTTGGTTTGTTTTCTCTTTCTTGACTGAAGAAGATCATGTTGATCGAAATATTTTAAATAAAAGTGTATTAAGTGTTTTATATGTGTTTTATATGTGCTTATTTCCAAGAGATTGCAGTTTTGGACTATTGCCTTTAGGTAAGTCTGTCAGTCTCCTATCAAGTCCAAAAAAATTCCTAAATTATGAAAAATGTCATCTTTGCTAAAGCGCCTTTACATCATGTTTTACTGCATACACAAATCTTAAAATTTGCCAAAGATCTTTATTTTTTTAATAGTAAGTTGCAAAAGGACAAAACAAACACTTACAAACATTATTCGATGTAACAAAAAAAAAATACTGTATTGCAGATTTACACAGTCTTTTATTTCTAGCTTGAGGCTACAAATGATGTAACTTACCACAAATTAGAGGTTGAACAGGGAACTATGCCTGTACTTCCTGACCAATGAAGAATCACTTTTAAGCGCATGTGCAATGTCACAAATACATCATAATCAGAATAGATGATTAGATTTATATTTTTTAAGTAAGGACCATGGAACAGATACTTGCGATATATATCAAAAATAAATATGAAAACTCACCTCAATATATCAAAAATTAAAGTAACATATATATATATATATATATATATATATATATATATATATATATGAAGTTAATATATTACTATGTAAGTAATTTTATCCACCATTAAGTGCAATAATTTTACCTTGAGTGATGAGGCACCTTTCGGTCGTTGACCATTGTCGAATCACCTTGAGTGATTCGACAATGGTCAACGACCAAAAGGTGCCTCATCACTCAAGGTAAAATTATTGCACTTAATGGTGGATAAAATTACTTACATAGTAATATATTAACTTCATAAAGTCAGTGCAACGGAAAAACAATGGATAACGTTAAATATCAAGAATATATATATATATATATATATATATATATATATATATATATATATATATATATGTTACTTTAATTTTTGATATATATATATTTAATAAATTAAAAATATTTCAAAAACAAGAATACTTTTAATGAATATATTTATTCTTAAACAATAAAATATTTATTGAATAGAATAAATATATTCATTAAAAGTATTCTTGTTTTTGAAATATTTTTAATTTATTAACTATATATACAAGAAAACATATCACCATATTTAATCTATATATATATATATATATATATATATATATATATATATATATATATATATATATATTATTATGTATATTATATATATATATATATATATATATATATATATATATATATATATATAGTAACATTTATAGAATGGGCTATATAATGTTGTTTAAGAATTGGAAGAATAGATTAGAAATAACTCACACAAAATGTGAAATCGGAAAAATTCATTAGGAGATTGGTTAGATTAAATTAAAACTAATTTTAGGTGAAAGCCTAGAAAAGGTTTTAACATATAAAAAAGATTCTGAACTGGAAAGAATGCATTAAGAAATTTGTTGGATCAAATAACCTAACAAATAAAATTAGAACAAGATAATCTAATAATAATAAAATTTTAAAAAAATTGTAAACTTTGTTAACATAGGGCATAAGTAATTACTTAAAAGAGAAGGTAAAACACGATTGTAAACAATGAAGTGAGATAGGGGTTAGGTTTGCATTAATCCATGCCAAACACACATTTCGGAATTATTACAAAAGTAAAAAGCAAAGACACCGCACACACAAATAATAGTAATTAAATAAACACTGGAAGGTTTGTTGAGGATAGGATAGGTGAAGCAGTATGTTAACCAAATTAAAACGGTTGAAAACAATTTCGGTAGTTGATCAAATTAAAGCCAAGAAAATAGGTCAGTGTTACAGTCGACTCTAGTGGAAAAAAAAGGAACCTCATTACATGAAAGCAAAGGTTTATGGGTAATTAATATGGAATTTGGAGAAGGAATCGGCGCCATGTTTAAACATTTTAAAAATGAAAATGACGCTTGGGCAGCCGAACGAAGCGAAACCATTCTTAGAAGCCAAAATCCCGTTTGGATCATATCATCAATATTGTACGAATTTGTGGCCAAAATAAAACGAAAATAAGTGAATTTAAAACTTATAATACAGTTTATTATAATTAAAGTAACAAAAAAAAATTTAATTGTGTGTGAAACATAAATTTAAAGAGAACTGAATCCTATATGAACAACCAGCAAAACTCCGAAAATCGATAAGTATATAGCGCTATAAAAATAAACCTTTAGTGAACTTTTAAAGTTATAAAACGAAAACTGTAAGAAAATCTAAAATTGTAAATTATTAGAATATCTTGAAATAATAAAATAGTTTAGTAGTAAGAAAGCCTAATCCAGTTCAAACAGGTTAGGGACCTTTTTCTTATTCCAAATTTAAGATTTTACATCAGGAAGCTAATTATAAAAACTATTTTCTAAAATTAATCTTATTTATTAAAATTTATTTAATTAACCAAAGAGTTAGAAGATATAGGCCATGCATAAAACCCCGAGATAATAAGAGATCTTAGAAAATAGGCTAGGTTATAAAATCTTCTAACTAAAATATTAAGAATTGAGTTTAGTCTATTTTGTTAAAACTTGTTAAGTTGTTTTGTTCTGTTTATTGTTTAAGTTAAAAAATTATTACAATTAAAAGAATTTAAATTATTCCTGAGTTTTTGTTTTAAATTTAATAGAAAATAAATTATTCATTCAATAAATATAATTCTTTATAAAAAATATTATTATATATATCAGAACACAAAATTTACTAAAACTCATGATAGATTAATACATGAGCTTCCATTTTCTTTGCAAGAAATACTTTGATTGACTTTTCAATTTTTTAGGTAGTTATGTAATGCTAATTGCAGATAGGAAAGTAGTAGGCTCAGACATGTAGGTAATAATACAATATTAATTGCAGATGAGTGACATTAAATAGACAACTGTGTGCAATTAAGAAATCATTAATTTGCTTTTTGAAAGATTATAAAGTTACATTGTAATATACAGTCAGTGCTTCTGCGGTTTTTAGGTGCAGGAGTAGCATTATGTACTACATAGAGTAATAATTTACTTTTCCAAAGGTTAGCACCAGTTGATTTTTAATTCCTTAGCTTCATGTGTGGTAGGTTATATTATTTCTAAGCTTTAGGTCCAAGTTATAAATAAAAAGGATGTGTAAATGTTCAATCCAATATTTACTGCTTTGCGTGTTGTAACCACAGAGAAGTCCCTAAAAGTGTTTATTGCATCTTTTTGAGACTTACTATTGCAAAAAATAAAAATGTGTGAGTATTTTTTATAACTGTATACAGTTTTGTTAGCATGGTGAAACAGTGTAAAACGTGCTCCGGTAATTTTATTAAAATTTGTAATTTTTGAGGTGTCATCAGTAACTTTAATTACTTTTAGAAGAATTTTGGGAGTCGCTATCTCAAAAAAAAAAGTAAAACTACAAATTTATAAAGGTTACAGTACGCCACGAACTTGTGGTGATATGTTTTTTTATCAAAAATTTGTAATTTTTGGGGTCTGAGCAGAAGTTATTGCTATTTTTACGATGTACGTGACAAACATTTTTGTATCACATGGTATAATTTTTTGGCAATATCGATTAATTGGGAAAAGTAAATAAATACACTCTTTTCTGTACCTGTGCATTAAGTTTTGAACAAATCATTTAGTCCATCTTGTGTTTTCAGGGCTACCTAGTTGATTCAACTTCATACTATTTATACAAATCTGACTGATTTTTGAATGTTCTGATATATATATGCAAACATCTTACCTTAGGAAGAATTAAAGTATAGAAATGATATTACTGCACTCACTAATTCCTTGAGGTATTGCATGATTAATATGAGTTGGAGTTGTGTGACTTTCTTCGGTGGAATGAGGCTCATTATCCTATACAATAACAAAGCAACAGTTTTATTTCTGAATATTATTAGAAAACAAAACTTATACTCTCTATAGATATAAATTATTCCTCTTAATTATATTTTAAATATTCTTGGAAAGCTACAAACACCAAACCCTGGTTAACCGAAAGACAATCCTTTCAGTAATGTACCTACAGTAAAATGTAAACAATGCATGAACTCATGGCAATTGTGAGAAGGCCTGATCACCTACCAGTTTTTTAAAGAGCACAAAAAAGTGTATGTATGTTTTTGTAATTTTTTTCGGAATGATTTTTTTATCAATTTGTGACCAAAGTTAAGAAGTTTTTAGCTGGAAAAGGTTTGTCCAAAAAAGCTATCTAATTGATAACGTGCCCTCACTTCCTGGTGATTTAAAAAGTAGTGTTAATATTGTTCGCTTCCTTCCTCCAAATGCCACTAGCCTACTGTATATGTATATGATGTTCTAATATTAAAAATTGTAGTTTAATTTTAGTCGTAATTTTAAAACAATATCATGTGAAATTTGATGCATCAATCAAATCTAGGCTTTTTAGTGTCATAGCACTAAAAGTCATGACATATTGTCCTATGACAACATATACAGTACATTACTTTTGGAACTTACTGATAACCTTGATTCAGTTTGAAGATTTATAGAATCAAAAGAACACGTAATGGTTAGAAAAACACGCCCACATACAACGCAACAAACAATGCCTAATTCATAACACCCACATAATAATAACACAAAAGCAGCTACAATCACTAAACAAAAAGCAGAAATTATTTACATAAAACAAAGCGTTAATACTTTATACAAAAATAAAGACTCACTAAACTATAGGCTATACTAGCTTCACCTAAATCTCGGACATTACCTCACACTAAAAATCATACTAGACACTAATAATGGGGCAACAAATAAACTAATAAGCATTAAAATTAAACACAACAAAAAGATTAATCAACCATTATGTAAAACAAAACTACATACTCTCGACCCGCACAAAAATTTTACCACCGTACAGTTAACCTCACTAATACTAAATGCACATAACACAAAATGAGTTTAATAAACAAAGGCCTAAAATACAACCTACATTATAAATCAAATAACATAATAAATAGAAACATTACACTACAAACTGAAACAGCCATACAAAAAACTGATACCAAAGACCACAAAAAACCTAACTAAACACAAAAACATACCCAACAAAAACGTAAACAATGAAATTAAAATCGCTGCCAACATAAAACAAAAAGCACAACTAAACAAATTTAAAAACCATTTATTTATCAATAATACTTTAGTACATAAATATTTCTTTTAAATCAAATTTGTATATCGGCGCAGCAATTTAAATTAAAGTTCATACAAATTAATAGCAATTAGAGAAAAATATACTGTTCTGCACCACACTGAATGTTCATATGCAGTTCCATAGAGTTCAATGGCACTTCCTTTTTACAAATTAGCAACAGTAAAAAAAATACAAACTATCGGATTAACTCCGAGCTCTTAAACGCTAATAGTTAAGTACACTAAGTAAAACATATACAATAACAAGATGTACTTAGCTCCTACTAACAGCACCAGCCACGCAAACCAAAAACAAATAAAGGTTTAAATTTAATGTGGCTGGTGCTCCCTCCCCAAGACATTAGCAAGCTCGTCCAACTGCAACGTGCCCCAGCTGCTACCATTGCTGCTGACCGGTGATGTGGGTAATATAAATGTCCCGTGACCATCTAATGGCATCCGAAACCATTAGCCTTTTCATTACTTTAGCATAATCTGGAGATATCGTCAACAACCGGATGATCTCCTCGTTACGACGGTCCCAGGAACCGAGGGCTCCTACCACTAAGGCATTAAGGGTCACTACATAACCCTGAGATCGGAGCTCCTCAGCCAGGTGCGAGTATTTACCAATCTTGACTTGTCGTGATTCGGCCAGAGACTGGTAGCGATTCTCGAATGGGACCGCTACATCAACAATTGAAACTTCTCTAGTCCCCTCATTCACCACCACCAGGTCCGGCCTTAAGTTGGAACTCACACCTGGCACCGTTTGATTAACGCGAACATCACCAGTCCGCCGCGGTACCGCCTTGGATAATCTATTTAAAATCGTGTTGTGGCGACCCTGCAAGGCCGCACTGTGCTTGAGACAGTGTTTCAGCAGATGCAGCAGTGTCTCGGACGCATAACCACACCGCCGACACCGCCTGTCTCCCATTCCGAACCGCCGGCAGCCGTTAAGTGGCACCGTTCCGAGCCGGGCTCTAAAGACGAACCTCCAGTCGGCGAATCGTGCGTAACGTCCGGTGCGAATAAAATGATTTGAAGTGTCGCACCGAACCGACACATCGACCACCTTCCCCTGGTCCGCCTTCCCTATCAGTCTTCTACGGTACCCAGACCTAACAGCCGCCCGCAGTCTTCTCGTGAGGACCTAGCGCGCGTTCTCCGGAACGATGACGGGGTCTATTGGAGCATCGGGTGCTGGTACTATTACTTGAAACTCCCGCAACACCGAGCTCCAACGCCACGTGACCCCAATTCGACGGTGCAGCCGTCGCGCAGCATTCCTTGCGACAGTCCAGACTGACGCAATATCCCCACCGTCTCTGCCGAACTGCCCGTCAAGTCTCCCCAACAGGTAGCCAGCAAGATCTTCTTCGGTAGGTTGCTGCCCGATTCTCGTACGGACTACACGTCATTTGCCAAGTCCTTCACAACTGGATCTCGACAGGTGACCAGTCGAAAGGCACGAACGACGGCCGCAACGACAACCTGGTCCGCCAGAAGAAGGAGACCAGCTCCACCCTCCAACGGGTCCAAATAAACGAGCTCCACGCTCGCTCGGCGAGGCAGGTACATCCATGACTTGGCCATGCGCACACCGCCTTGTCCAGTTTAGTCAATGGTGCCTTCTCAACCCTGGCGCCCCTGAGTATAAACTCCAGACGTGGCAGGATGAACATCCTGACCACCTCTAACTTTTGCCAGGGTGCAAGAAGGCTCCGATCAACCGCTTCTAGATCGCGGATCATCTTGTTTATACTGTCCACCGGGGTCTGGCTGATCTTGAAGGCAGTGGGGACACCCAGGAGGCAGTACTCTTCCCCTTCTCGCAAGGTCGCCATTTCATTATTATTAATAATAAAAATCGTATCCGTCACTTTTCGTTTTATACGGCAGTCAACGTCAAGACGAGCACATTTTCTTGCATTAAACTTGAGGCCAGCCCAAGACGCGACATTGCCAGTGACTTTGAGCATCTGGTTTATCTCCTCAACACCAGACGAGATGAGGGCAAGGTCATCACTCAAAGAAGTACCAATGACCACAGAAACATAAACAAAAAACTAGACACCATTAAATATTTAGTGTACACAAATGGATACAAGTAATAATAGACAAACTATGGCAGAATATACAAAAACACACTAAATTCAACACTATAGGGAGGGAAAACAAATACATCACAAAACTATACATAAACAGAACATCTAATAAAATAGCCCACAAATTTTAAAAAAAAAAGGATACGAAATAGCATACAAAACTAATAACAAACTACAAAACAAAATACAACACGGCTCCAACAACAAAGATAAACTACAAGCACCAGGTGTATACAAATTAAACTGTATAAACTGCAACTAATTCAACATTTGGAAAACAAGTCGCAGCTTCCAACAAAGAGTCGAGGAACACACAAAATCACCTAAACTTACATAATTATGATATTTTCTTCTATGATAGGAATTAGTTCGGATTTATAGATATAAGTTGAATTTTCAAAAAGTTGATATTTCTTATTTCCTTGGATAATCCAGATATAGAAATTCAACTGAATACAATATTCTTGTTAAAATTATAATTACAATTTTAGTTGAATGTGTGATATTTTAAAGATTCAATGTTTCAAGTGACTGGGTAAAAATTAACTTTCCTCAGTTTTTAAATTGTATTACAAACACTCATCTCTACATGATTCTACAACAGGGCTGTTCAATGCAAAGAACGTCCTACACTTACTTCAAGAAGTGTATATTGGATGAACGTTACAGACTTAAGTAAAAATACATAACCTAAGGCAAACCCCAAACTAGCTACAAGCACAAGGCAGGCCCTGACTATAAGTAACCTCACTAAAACACTTGAACATATGGTAATATGTTACAGTTGCCTATAGTAGCACTTACATTATTGATTATAGAGGACAGTGGTTTCAGGAGATCTGTCCCATTGTCAACTCAGTTATGGTCTGATTTAACAATGGCACACATCTCCTGAAACAGTAACCTCAATAGTCAAAGAAGTAAGTGCTACTATAGGCAAGTGTAACATACTGTCCATATGTTTTAGTGAAAAACTAGTATCTCGAGTGAAGATGGAATCAAATAATATAAGTAAGCTATTGAGAAAGATACTGTACCACCAGGCATTTTTACATAGCTTGTCACCAAATAAAATGATTGTAGCCTATATATAGTTCCAACAAAGTTAGTAAAAAAAAATACATACATAGCTGTAATACTTACTTCGGGACATAAGGCTAAAGTGTCTAAGTTAGAGTTTTCATTTTCATTTTCATTCCTGAAAGTAAACATAAAAGCAAAGTCAATAATATAAAATAACATATTATTATTAGTAACATATATTTAGTTTAAAATCCAGTTGTAATACCCAATACTATCAATACATTAATTTATTTTGTCCATGGCTTATCCAAAGTAAATAGGTAATGCAGAGTTTATAAGAGCAATTACTTTACCCCATATTCATACTATAAGTTAAAAAAAAATCTGATTAATATTTTGTTCATGCAAAACTGATCTTTACTTACTGTCCCGACAATGTGGATGGAGAAAAGTTTAATGATCCGCATTATGGCTTTTTCTCAGTGCTATGATCAATATTGTTTAAACTGTCAAATAGTAATCTAATATATGATCAAGGAATTAAAGGAGAAATAACCAAACCCATATCAAGCACATTTTGTTGAATGAACAAAATGTTTAGAATTTTAGTAAAATAACTTTGTAATATCTATATTATTTTTAAATACAATAATCAATACTGAATTTTAAATATATATTTTATTACATAATATAAAATTTCATTTTTCTTGTAATTACAATTTTTTAGGAAAATAATTTTATTTGTATAGTGAAAGAGGACATTTCAATTTGTAGATCAAGTTTGGGTTTTAAATCATATACATGTATAAATTTTGGAGAAAATATGTTTAAAAATTTACTTAGATATCCTTAATTCATATAAAACATTAATTTATTTTTCATTAAAACAATTAAAAACAACAGCAATTAAAAAACAACTTCTTTGTCCTAAAAATTAGGCTTAGCAACTCTTATTAAACATACGAATTACAAAAATAATACTCTAAATTAACCTATATTTTAAAAACATCCATTTTCCGTTTCTTTAAACAATTAACAAACAATATTGTTACCAAATGCCTGTTCAGCAGCTTTAAAAGACAGTGACAATTGATTGCCAGGCAGTGTGCAATGGTGCTCCATCTCGCTGTAACTAGATTTCTTGAAATTGTTAGACATTTTTTTAATTTAGGTGCAACAAAGATCACAAATCTCAACATCCTGAAGTGAAAGTAACTGTAGCCCGGACTCCATTTTTGAAAAAGAAAGCTGCAATAAACCTGTGATATGAAACTACACCTCCATGCCGTGACCTTGCTGGTGTGTAAGGAGTGTTCATAAACTTCCTTAGACACATAGACAAGTTGGCCTCAATATGAGAAATATTTGACATTGTAAGGGACACAGTGCTGACTAGAGGTTTTACCATTGAGGTGGATGCTAACCCTTTTCAGGTAGTGGAATTTTTTATCAAAAATAACCCCAGGAAGCGACAGAGGGGCAAATTCTAAGGACTTATCATTTTATAATCTTTTTTTGATAAGTCAATAGTTTTTTAGTTGAAAATTGATTGAGAATGTCTATTTTTTAAAACAAATGTAGGTTTTGAAATGTTTTTTTTTTTACAAATAACTTCAAAACCATACGATTTTTTTGAAACTAAAAATATTTTTGTTACCAAAATTGAAGTTAACAGAAAAACTAAGAGATTGTTTCTCAAATAAACATTGCAGAAGAAATCCAAAGAGATTTATAATTAGTTAAAGGAATCGTTTTGTTTGTAAATACTCACATCCAAGAATTCAAGGTCAAATAACAGAAAACTGATACAACTATCAGAAAACAACTATTGAAGACTTTTCAAAGTACTAGGAAAGACCTTTTGAATGGTCTCCAGATGGAATCTACAGCATTAAAACTAAGGAAGTTATTTTGAAAATAAGCAAGGATTCAACATTCAAACCTACATACAAGGATTCAAACCTACAAGGACTTATAAAAGGCAGCACATGTTTTGCCTATATTCTACTTGCCCTTATGTTTCATGAGGAACAAATCTAACACTTGTAAAAACATTCAGAAAAAAAACATAACAGAAATAAGACATTTTTTTGTCTCATTGAAACAGCAATGTAAAGAGTAGTATCACATATATATATATATATATATATATATATATATATATATATATATATATATTGTCCAACGAAGATGGGAAAATTGATTAATCAATATAAAAAGAGAAGAAACTGGCCATTATATCTATTAACAATTAAACAAAATACTATGCCAATATGCTCGATAAAACATATTGGCAGTACAACATTGCAGAAACAAAGTGCTATGTCAATATACTGATCAGTGGTTCCCAGCAGGTGGCATGTGGGCATTGTCTTAGGGGTCCGAGAGATGTCGGTTTGTATGCAGTACAAAGTATGATTTCAGAGTAAAAGTGTCAAGTAAGGAACCTCAAATTTCTGAAATCGTGATCTTAAAGGACTTCGAATCATTTCACTGAAAATATTGTTTAGTTATTAGTTATTGCAATTGCATTGTACAATAATGTTGAACTAATAGTATTAAAAAAATTCTTATTCAATAGTTTTTTCTGTCTATCACAATTAAAACAGTTTTGTGATGCTTGTTTTTACTTCATTAACTCGTTGTTCCAAACAAAATATTAATATAAATAAGTTTAATGAATTTTGCCTAGGCCTACAAACTTCAACATGTTGTTAGTGTTATTTTTTGTATCTTAAATAAAAATGACAATGCAGAAACCAAGTACTATATCAATATACCAGGTAAAACCTATTGGTAATATGGCATTGTAGACCCCAATCAGAAATTAGACATTAGCATTAGTTTTGACAATAGCATATCATGAAATGTTACTGGAGCCAATACTTAAAAAATATTTTCTGAGTATAAAAAACTATATGTCAATATATTTCATAAAATTTTTTTGATGAATTTGGCTCGCGTATTTAAAGCTAACCACAACTGAATGAATGAGAAAATGATCCAACAGAAATCAAACAAAGAGAAAACTTGGCGATCGCCATCTACCCTACACACAGACTATAGGATACCAATATTAGCGTCGCCAAATTAAATGATTCATTCTGAATTTGTGCACAATGTAAACAAAATAAATATAAGTACTATTTTGTATTGTGGTAAAAATTGTATTCAAGCAAAGGTTGTGTACTAGTAAAAGTATGGATAGATCTAAGCCATATGGCAGTGAAGGATATTATCCTCCTGCGTTCTAGTAATATAAGCAACATAAGTGTGAAAAAATTAATCAAGAAAAAGACTGCTTTTTTTTATTTCTCAAACTTACAAGTAATTTTCTTCTTTAACGAGACAGAATTCTATCTCATTTCTTTCTACAGCTTCATATGTATCTATGGTTTCATCATTTTCAACTTTGATTTCACTATCAAACAAACATTCCTCTCTGTTAACTGGAGAAATTTCTTCTGCCAATAAATCAAAGGAAACATCTTTTTTTACACGTTCTTCTATTAACTCACAAGAAACTTCTGATTTTATTCCTTCTTCTATGAACTCAAATGAAACTTCCTCTTGTTTAATTTCTAAGTTAATATTTTCATGCTTAACTATTTCAAGTTGAATTTCCATGATAAAAAACTGAAACAAAATTTGTCGTACTATAATCAAAATAATTTCTGTCAACAAAAGTTTTACAAAAATTAATTTAATTGCATATTTGTTATATTGGTAAAGTTATTTAAAGGTTATTACAAAGTTGTTTTCCTTGTACATTTTCAACATCCTTTATTTTTAAGGTGCACTAGTTTATTAACAGTTCAACTATATGCATAAGTGTTTGTCATTGGCCACGATTTATAAGAAACTTTGTAAATTCCATTCCTCAATTAAATTTTTAAAATGTTCAAATAGAAATAATGGATTTAAATTATTTTAAGAAAACAGAATTAAAAATTAAGTCCCCTGGTTTTTATTGTAAAATAATATAAATCTGTAATTCATAAATAACACTTTTTAAAAGTATTTTAAGATTATACAGATGTCACAGACACATTTATTACATATAATTATATTCTTAAAATTTGTAGTTCATTACAATGAATATTAATTAATCACTTAAACAATAGTTTATGACTATTGGAACTTTAATTAAAGTTCGGATACTCATAAACTATTGTTTAAGTGATTAATTATAATTATAATTATATATATATATATATATATATATATATATATATATATATATATATATTAAATCTATTTAAGACGCTTTTATCTAGATCTATAAATCTATAATTTCTCATTAAAGATAGGATCTTCTTGGAAAACCATGGCATTTACAGCATTTCTAGTGGTATCTGTAAGAAATCTTACATTAGCCAAACAAACAGATGTATATCAGCTAGGCTTGAGGAGCACAAACTTAGCCTTATAAACAAGCAGAAAACATCAGCTCTGTACAAGACCACTGCAGGACATACAATTATTTCTAGTCTTGTCAACTGATTGCTCAAGTGGAAAACTACAGCACAAGAATAATACATGAGGCAATCAAAATAGAGAAGCAAGGGAGTTTTAAAAAAATGTGACAATACTTTGAATTTACCCTTAGAATGGAAATGTGTCATCAAATAATTTTATCAACAGAAAGGTGAACAAAAAGAAAAGAATCTGATTGTTGTTTAGCTCAGGTGTGTGTGGCTTAACTTAAATGGGCTCCTCATTCGCTCTTCAACTGTTGTTGGATTTAGCTCGTCAATGCTAGATTAGATTCTATCGAAACATCAGAACTGGGATCTTACGCACTGCAGAATGAACAAAATGTCCTCAGGATTAAAACTATTCACACACACACACACACACAAATTAATGAACAACCTTACTAACCACAAAATTTTGAAGTCAGCGCCGAATGTCATACCTGGTCTCTGGTCTCATATTTAACATACTGAATGTAACAAATAAAGGTATTTTCATGATGTTGGAGCTCCTTGGCCATGTAGATTAACAAATAATGATATACACAGGCTATTCGATCATCTCTTTCATACATTTGTTTTATAGATACAGTATAAGAAATTTACGATACAAAAGAATTAAGGAGATATGATCTCTTACTTCTATAAGCATCTACAGTAATCAAATTCAATGTAAATCATTCAAAGAAGGTTGTATTGTCCTCAATCTGTATAACTGAACAAAAAATTAGCAATCACATATTGTATGGTCTTTGCCGAGAATGAAGATCAATTATCGTTTATAATACTATCATAATATCGAACACATGAAATTTTTTTTCCGTGAGAGAATATGGAGACTCTATGGTTCGCTATAATTAGTCATGAGAAATCAAGCATTTAAAGAGTTGATTGTTTTGTAAATGTTTTGAATGATTTGATTGACTAGTAAACAGCAGGCATTATTGTGGCGCCAACTTCAAAATTTTGAGTGTAATGAGCTTGACAAATTTTCATAAAATCCTACATATTATATCTTATCTTGCAATTATTCTTTTTCATTTCAGATTAAAAACAAGTTAATAATCACATAATGCTATTAGGTATCTCAGGTATAATGCTCTCAGGTATATTAAATAATGTGGTCTCTAATAATTATTAACATTTGTTGATTCCATCTTCGCATGAGCTACTAGTAATCACTTACAACTTTTTTTAAAAAATGTTTTAACTTGCCTATAGTAGCACTTACTTTTTTTGTTGAGGACGGCCGTTTCGGGAGATGTGTCCCTTTGTCAACTCAGACCGTAACTGATCTCAAGGTTTACGTAGGTTAGGGTGGGGGTGGGATATTTTGGTGGTGTGGGTGTATTTTGTGTGTATTAGGAGTTATGATGTCAAAATGTGCGTGTGAGTTGTAATGTAATTGTGTATTGAGTATGTGTGTAGGGTGTAGTTTGAAGTGCCTATATATTTCGTATTGTTCGGTTGTGTAGCGTTGGTTATTTCTGTGTTGTTTATGAAGAATTTGTAGGTTAGATGTTATGTCTGTGTAGTCGTGTTTTGTGGAGTTGAGATGATCGGCGAAGTTTGATTGGTAGTTATTGTTTTTTAGTGCTTTTATGTGTTCTTGGTAACGTGTGTAAAATGACCTCCCTGTCTGGCCTATGTAAAAACTGGGGCATGAACTGCAAGTTAGTTAGTGCATCTCAACTCCACAAAACACGACTACACAGACATAACATCTAACCTACAAATTCTTCATAAACAACACAGAAATAACCAACGCTACACAACCGAACAATACGAAATATATAGGCACTTCAAACTACACCCTACACACATACTCAATACACAATTACATTACAACTCACACGCACTTTTTGACATCATAACTCCTAATACACACAAAATACACCCACACCACCAAAATATCCCACCCCCACCCTAACCTACGTAAACCTTGAGATCAGTTACGGTCTGAGTTGACAAAGGGACACATCTCTCGAAACGGCCGTCCTCAACAAAAAAAGTAAGTGCTACTATAGGCAAGTTAAAACATTTTTTAAAAAAAGTTGTAAATAATTATTATGATAAACATTTTGTACTCATAAAATATTAATAGAAAAATAATGTGAAAATTGATTGTAAATTTATATTTAATGAATTTATCTTTTGATATTTAGTAGAGTAATGAGGTTTTCACCTTAGGATTATTGAATACTTTGATTATGGTAAATGAACTAAATCAGTTTTTCATTCGAGTTATATATCGAGTTAATATGGATAAACCATTGAAGGCTCTTTTTAATGAGAAAAATTCATTCCTTCCTATCCGATGATGCTGGTTTTAAGCAGCTTAATCAAGCAAAAAATTTAAAAAAACCTTTTCGTTTTATACTTATTTTTGTGTGTTGTAGAATACTACATAAAATAAATGCTGTGATTGTTTATTTTGCTTATTAATTATCTTATAATTCATAATCCTTACATTAAAAAAAATTTTCCCTTAAAATTTTTTTAACAAAATTCAAAATAGCGTATTATTGTCTCCAAATCAGTCGGATTGGAATGCAGCCATAATGGGACCACTGGAAAGGTCTTCTCTTTCCTTGCAAGTAAAATCACTTTGATCAGTTAAATACTTCCAACATTATTGTGAAACAAACAGAAACAAAACATACAGATCGAATACGAAACCTCCTTTTTTTTGAAGTCGGTTAATAAAAATATTTAAAATAAAACGATTGTTTTAATAATCACTTAAACTTAAGTGATAAGATTCACCGAACGTAATGAACTACAAAATTCAAGAATTGTTGTATTTGAAATATAGTTATACATTAACTATATTACAAGAAAACGTAACACAATACTTAATATATATATATATATATATATATATATATATATATATATATATATATATACACATACATATATATATATATATATATATATATATATATATATATGTTTTTTTGCATAATAATAAAAAAAAACTAAGGAAACTAAAATTATACAAAATTTAAATATTATTAAATAGATTCAGGTGGCGTAAGAAAGCGATGACACAGTCGATAGCCATGACATCGTCCCTTAAAAATACCTTTAAACCACTTCGAAGATTGTAACGAATATACAAATCGGTCAACTCATCACAATCAAGCAGAATGTGCTTAATTGTGATGGTACTTCCACAAAACTGACATAGTGGTGGATCCTCATGTCGCATCAACCATCCATGCGTTAACAAAGAGAGTAACCACCACCTCCTCGCTACGATTTGAACGAATAGATGTCCTCCATAATTTTATTTGGAATAAAACATAAACACTGCTTTAAAAATTGCTCATTGTAAAACATAAACTCAATATAAGAAGATACAAAAAAAAAAAAAAAAATTCTAAGCAATGTCTCTTATGTATTACTATATTTTTAAACTTAAAATATTGCACTAAGGAAGAAAAAATCGGTTAAAGTTGTATTTAATATAAATAAATGCTTAATTTGTCATTTGTAAAACATACCTTGAAAAACCATTTGAAACTAAAGTAAGACGAGATTATATCAGTAAAAGGTATTCACTGAGGTTAGATTTGGTGATAAAAATTAATAACTGGATAAGTGCTACCTCCGAAAATGAACAATGATTAACAATGCATTACACAGTAAACCTTTACGCGATCAATAACACTAGGACCATTATAATTGTAATACTATTACATTTTATACAGCAATTGTCTATTCAGGTTAGGATACCCTTATTCTAAACAATGGACATGTTATTTAGGCCTCACAAAAGAAATGTTTGTGATGTGAAACTTGTGAATGAAAGTAAAACTATAGTTTATAAATGTCAAAAAAGGAATTGGTTTATAAAAAATATCATACATAAATTCAGACATATTATAAAGAAAGAATAAAAAATACACCTTTCGCAAAAATAACTACAAGCACTAATACTCACGCCTTACCTAAAGTACACAAAAAAACATACCTATACGTCCACTAATAAATAACTTATCAAAACCGTCACACAAAATGGCAAAACGTCTCGACAGAGTAATAAGAAATAATATCACATTTCATAGCTACAACAACCTAAAAAACAACATAGATCTTATACTGCGGCCACTTATCCGTGCACTTGAACTTGGACGCATATTAACTGATCTCAGCAGACGATGCAATGTAAGGCAAATAGTGTCTTTTGATCTGTCGTGTAGCTCCTCCCACTCCACTAGCAACAAACTGTCAATATTTTAAGTCGTGACACACGTGTTATACGTTCCGTATTTTATATATATTCATCGTGCCTACATGTATCGGTAACCTACATTGTATTAGTAGGCACTGGTTATATAGATGAAGTATTTGCAAATTATTTCTTCTACCTTCGTTAAAATTAGTTACAATAACAACACGTGTTCCGTGTTTCATGTTTAATTTTATTTATGTATTGGGTGTTTATTTGATGAGTAAAACTACCTATTTATTTTAATAATACTTATAGATTTTTACTATTCTTTACCCTTACCATTTAGTGGGTTATTACGGAAGTAACCGAAATTCAAGTCTGTCAGTTATTACCACATCAACCACGTCATTCAATTTTTGAAGGAGACATTGAAAACAACTTTTGGCACTCCAGGTTTTGGGTTGAATGAAAATAAAAAACCATCTAGCTTTTATCTTTAATAAATCTGGAGGATTTTTTAAAAAAGTGTTAGCTACCTATATATTATATAAAGTATAAGCATATATATTGTAACGTTTTTTTTATATAAACCACTAAAACAATAAATAACAAACAAAAATTCGGAATATATTATAAGTGAATTGGAAATGGATAAATAGAAAATGTAAACACTTGAGCCATAACCTGAAAAAGGTTATGATACAATATTAAAACCACAGCTGATGTTTTTCAAATGTAACCGCTTAAAGTTTAAAGAAAGAAATTTACAAGACATAAAATTATTGCATATAGTATCAAAACTTTACTGTTCATAAAAGAAGATGAAAAATCAAATAATCAGTGTGTTATTTAACACATGTTTCAACAATGAAAAAAAAGTTTTATTTTTTTTCTCTAGGGCCTTAATAGAAAAATTCATTGAAGAAAAAAAGCCTTGGTACTGGAAGCAAAACCTAGTTGGTCCAGAAATTTTATTAGAGGAAGAATTTGAATATTAAGAAAGATAGCCTAAATAAGAGTTAATAGAAGCTAATATTAGTGAAAGTATAAAAAAGTATGGTGGTGAAAGAAATTTGATTATAAAATAAATTTAAAGGCTATAAATTTGAACAAGAACATTAGTCTCAGCTAAGTACTAGCTTAAGGAAAACTTGTAATTAGTATTTAAGTTAATATTGTAGAATCATTCTTATAAGCAAAATCAGTTAATTAAATTCATTAAAAAACATTTTAATCTTTTTTTCAAAACTAATAACTCCAGGCCTAGGAATTTCTTTCCTAAAATTTATTAAAGAGTGAATTGCATAAACCAATTTTATTTTGTAACCAGAAGTGCTCAATAGATTTATAATAATTAATACCCACGAATAACCTGTGAGAAAAAGTCTTGTGTTATTTAATTGAATAGTTAATAGAAAAAGTGTATTTAAAATTTTATAACTAGAGTAATCAGAGACTAAATTAAAACAAAGATTAATTGAATTAAAAGAAAGTGTTCATTATTTATTACTATAAATGGTAAGTATAAAAAATTAAAGTAATAAAAAAAGGGAATCTAAAATTTACTGTTAGGGTTACAATCATCTTGTAATTCTAACTGGCGCCCAGCAACTTATTGTTCTCTAAGGATAACTATTAAATTTTGTTTTATTATAAAAAAATATTATTATTACAGTTTGACTATCACACGGTGGAGCAGTTTTATTAAAGAAATTATTTATATTTACCATAACTTATAAGAATATAACAATATATATATATATATATATATATATATATATATATATATATATGTTGTAATGGGCTGGAGACAAGTTTTATAATTTTAGAGAAAAGTTGTAATTTTGGTATTTGTTAATGTAAAAGATATGTTTCACTTTATATTATAATATGTAATAGGTACCTACATTATAGCATATTATATAAATGATAAAGTTGATGTCTACGTACAAGTACATATAATATTTTGGCATGAATTAAACGCTCCAAATTTTCCCTGTAATAAAACAAACATGGCCAATGTACTTTATTTTGGCTTGCACGTCTGAGGACGAAGTAATTTTTCCTAAAGGCTCTGCAAGTTTGACAGTTGGTGGAATGGGGGGAGCTACATGACCAATCAAAAGGCAGTATTTGCCTTCCATTGCATCGCCTTCTGGGATCAGTTAATATGATACTTTGACTTAATAGATCGTGTTGTTTATGCAACCTTGTTGATTTTAATTGACAATAACTGAAATAATAGTTTGTTATCTATCCGGAGGACCATCGGTTCAGTAACCGAAAAAGAATTGAATTGCTTAAACGAATCTTAAACTAGGCATCAATAAATATATAGCTTCTATAACTACAGTCTTTTAATCTCTAAAGTTTACCTAAAGGCGGCAGCGGTACGTGCTATTAATTCAGAACTGTCGTAGAGACTTATCTGTAACACTTAACGATCGTTTTAAGATATGTTAATAACATAAATAACAGAGTGCACTCAGTATGTCTAATTAAAGTTCACTACTTCACCGTGTCCTATAATGTCACACGCGTTTAAAACTAGAGTTCACTTATAAAATGAAGCTTTCACTGTAGCTAATGATAAGTACTAAATAAGTCTTAACTAAGACCTATGTCACTGGATACTAAACGTAAGATTGTGCAATAACTCACTGCGTAACGTAACTAAGTTGAATATTCATTAACGCACTTGTTGCTGTATTAAATCGCGGTTAAAACACTGGTATAACACTCGACACTCGGTAAAAGACTAATTGAACTAATTACTGGTAATAGTTAATCATTTGAGCGGTTCACTGGGGCTAACTTCGAGGTAAAGCACAGGATAACGCGTGTAAGCGTTGGAAAAGCAAGATGACTAATAACTAGCGGTATAAGGAACAAGGAAAACGAGACAGAATGTAACTTCAATGCCAGATGTTCCTTGATCTAGTCGCCGTTCTCAACATACCGCCCACCAAAACGGATGTTTTTAGAGGCAGAGAGATGAACAAAATAATGGGTAAGGCAAACGACAAACAGGTGACAAAGCGGAGTTTAGAAAGGGGTGGGAATCCTATAAGCTTGTGTACCTGTCGCTTAAGACGGGCATGAGCGGTCTGCACAGAGGCGACCTGACTAACGTTGTCAGGGCATGGGTGAAGCTCGATTACGCGTCCCATGGGCCAGCATAGAGGGTCCGTGTGTTCGCCGGAGATGCAGACTAATTGTCCTTCGGTCAGTGGAGTCGAGCTCTGGTTCTATTTACGACGCTGAATTTGAATTGGTATGTACTGGGTGGACCAAATTTTCCAGAAGCAGTTAGACATTTGTTGCAAAGAGACCAACGTGATTTGAGAAGTGAGTCCTTAAAGAACTCAGCAGGAGGCGATAGTAACGGGCGTCCAATGAGAAAGTGTCCTGGGGCGAGAAGGAAGCCAATTCGTTGGGGTCTGAAGAGATGTCGAAAATTGGGTGACTGTTGAGGATGGCTTCAATTCGTATGAAGAGGGTGGACAGCTCTTCCAAAGTTAACACGGTATGGCCAATAGTGCGGTAAAGTAGCTGTTTTGCGGATTTTATGGCAGCTTCCCAAAGCCCACCAAAATGAGGAGCGGCGGGAGGATTGAAATGCCAGGAGATACGTTCGTCAGCTAGTTGGGTTTGAATGCGTGCTTGGGAGCTGTCCAGGAACCCATAAACTTCCTTGAGTCGGTTAGAGGCTCCGGCAAAGTTAGTACCATTATCCGTGTATACTTGCGCTAGTAGCCCACGTCGGGCGGTGAAACGATGGAACGCAGCAAAGAAACGATCAGTGGAGAGGTCAGCTACTAATTCCAAATGGACGGCCTTAGTAGCCATGCAAACAAACAGGCATAGGTAGGACTTGAGTACTTTGGATGTTCTCAAGTGATTGGCTTTGGTGTCAAACGGTCCGGCGAAATCAATGCCCACTTGGTTGAAGGGAGGTGACGGCGTCACTCGTGCAGACGGTAGGTCAGCAACAGGCGGGGTAGGTTTAGCTTGCATACGGAGGCATCAAAGACAAGCGTGGATGCGGTGGCGTAACAGCCAACGTAAGGCAACGATCCAGAACTCCCTGCTGATCATCGCTTGAGTGGTGCGGGGTCCGGCCTGCAGAGCTATCCGGTGGTAATGGTCACAGATGAGGTTGACGTAATGATGTCTCTTAGGCAGAAGCAGAGGGTGTTTAGCCTCCGTAGTTAAGTGATGAATGCTGAAGTTGACCCCCACCCTGAGCAGTCCGCAAGAATCAATGAACGGAGTTTACGACCGTAGAGAGTACGCAGCGTGGCGGGCAGATTGAAGGTCCTTTAAGGCATCTGGAAAGGATTGTTGTTGTACCAGTCTAACAAAAAGGGCTTGCGCACGGCGTAATTCGTGTACTGAGGGCGGTTGAAAATTGGATGCGTGGTTGCGGGTCTAACTGGGTACAGAGTCTGGTGAGTGTGCATTGGTGCACTGCGTAGGCGACAATTCTTAATTAAATGTAAAACATAAGCGAAAATACGGTAGGCCGTCTCCAGATCCGGATGTTGAGAAATGACTTCAAGTAGTTGGTTTGGTGGCTGGAAAACAGTGTGTGCACTAAAGCTTCGGTTCTGTTTTCGGTCTGGTATGGATTGACACCGGTGGGGCGAGTGAGCGTCCAGGCAGTCAGGCAGTCGTGGGGCGCTCGATCTATTCGGGGCCGTGCCACCACAGATGGTGATCAGCAAGTTGGTTACGGAGACACCCGCGTGACGCAATATCAGCTGGATTGTCCAAAGTGGAGATATAAAACCATTGTTCAGGCGCGGTAGTGGAGGTGAGTTCTGCGATGCGGTTGGCCACAAAGGTTTGTAGTTGATGTGGTTGTGCGCATATCCAGTGTAGCACTATTTCAGAGTCAGTGAAAAATAGGGTTTAAGAGCTAGATATGAATGATAAAGCCCCCCGAAACGATTCATACAGTTTGGAGAGCAGTACAGCGCCGCATAATTCCAAGCGGGGTATAGTGAGCACCTTGATGGGAGCTATTTTGTTCTTAGCCTGTAACAGTGTAACTGTAATCACCCGGTCTACCTCTGACCTGAGATAAAGTGTTGCGGCTTACCCAGACTCAGATCCATCACAAAAGCCTAATATATGGTGATTCGCCGATCGGGGTCCAACATGTCGCGGTATCTGAATAGTTTCCAGACAAGGAAACTGCGCACTAAAGTCATTCCATTGGTTTTGTAAAGCGGTAGTTAAGGCATGGTCCCAGTCAAGTTTCGCTTGCCAAAGTAGTTTAATAAATATTTTATTCCAGAATGTCACCGGAGTGAGAAGTCCGAGCGGGTCAAAAGTGCGGGCAACATAAGACAAAAAGGTGCGTTTGGTAGGTGTCTGCGCGAACTTTTGAACCTGGTAGGAGAAGTGGTCCGAAGATGGGTTCCATTGGAGTCCAAGAATTTTGATGACTGAAGAGTCGTCCTGAAATAGTAGCGGGTTTTTTAAGATGTGTCTCAGGAAGAGCCTCTAATAGTGATGGGTCGTTGGATGACCACTTTCTGAGTTCCAACCCGGCACGTGCGAAAATGCTGTTAAGTTCATGAATGATGAGTTGAGCAGCTTCTTTGGAGTCCGCGCCGGTGACTATGTCGTTCACATAAGTCTGGTGTAGTATGACATTGGAAGCGGCGGAGAATGGTTTACCTTCGTCGTGGACTAGCTGTTTGAGTGTGCGAAGTGCGAGGAATGCGGAAGGAGTTAGGCCGTAAGTGACGGTAGCCAATTCAAACTCACGAATAGGCTCGGTAGGAGAAGTTCTATAAAGAATGTGTTGATGTTCACGGTCTTCATGGCGTTCCAAAATTTCTCGGTACATCATCTTGATGTCAGCACAGATCGCATACACGAAAAATGGAAAGGAAGTGACAAGATTGGAGAGGTCCTTTTGCAGCTTGGGGCCAGGCATTAGTTGCTGATTCATTTTTTTTTTTTTTTTTTTTTTTTTTTTCCCTGGCGAAAAACCAATTGTGGTTATCATCGCCAAACAAAATCTAACACAGCACGCAATGTTTTAAATAAAATCAAATGAATTAATAAATAAACAAATAAATAAATACAACAAAAATTACAAAACAAAATAAAACACCAACAATAAAAAACAAAAAACAACAATATAACAATGAAAAAATCCTTAAAAACTAAATAACAAAATAACAACAAAGAACAATATAACAGTAAATAAATAATATGTAAAACAATAATAGGTAACAATTTACCAATAAATAAATCTCAATAACAATAACAAGAACAGAAAATAAATTTAATTAAAATAAATAAAAGAAACACAGAGAATTATATGTATAAATAAAATTTTAAAAAATATATATTTATGTATTAAATTTTAAAAAATATTTTCAAGTGGTGCAAGAAAGCGATGACTCGGTCAATGGTCGAGGCATCGTCCCTTAGCACCACCTTTAAACTCCCTTTTAAATTAAAAAGGGCACGAACATTACCTACACTAACACAATCTACCAAAATATGTTTTATTGTGAAGATACCCCCGCAGTATTGGCATATTGGTGGATCTTCACGACGCATCAAATATCCATGAGTTGCAAAAGAGTGGCCAACGCGAAGGCGTGTAACCACCACTTCCTCCCTACGTTTTGAACGAATTGAAGACCTCCATGGACGGACGGTATCTTTAATTTCCCTCAGCTTATTCTGAATCACGGTATGCCACTCGTCATTCCAAGCAGCGAGCAATAAATGTTTCGCGAAACACACATAATCAGATGCCATAACCAGTTGAGTAATAGGCACCAAACTTGTAGCTTTCTTCGCCGCTTCATCCGCTTTTGTGTTTCCAAGTATTCCGCAATGTCCAGGAACCCAACAGAAAGTTACCCCCACACCCCCCAATTGAAGCCTGTGTACAGCACACAAAATGTCCCCAACTAAAGGGTTGTTAGAGAAAACATCCTGAAGAGCCTGAAGAGCACTTTTGGAATCCGAACACAAAAGATAATGCGAGGATCGAGATTGAATGACGTCCAAAGCTTTAAAAATAGCAAATAGTTCTGCCGTAAAAACACTGCAAGCTGAGGGCAATCCGTACGTGTAGGTACATCCAGATACATAAAACGCACACCCAACGCCATTGTCCAGTTTAGATCCATCAGTGAAAATAATTTCACTGTGTTGGTGAGATTTATAAATGGATAAAAATTCCTGGTGGTAGACCACAACAGGAGTATCGTGTTTTATATAACTGGACAATGAGAAATCGAAGTGCGGCGTTTTTATCATCCATGGAGGTAGATAGCACATTTGTCGTTCAAACATAGTTGGAAGTTGCAACTCAAGTTCATCCAATATTCTTAACGTTCGTATGCCAAATGGAGCGGTCGAACGTTGACGTGTATTATACACTTGATTTAGCTTATTATAAAAGACTCTTTCAAATGCCGGGTGGTTGAATTTGCTTCGAAGAACAGAAACGTAAGATATTTGTAGCATCTGACGTCGTCTTGAAAGAGCGGGTTCCCCAGCCTCGACAAGAAGACTAGGGATTGGGCTAGTTCTAAATGCACCAGTAGCCAGTCTAAGTCCAGAGTGGTGGACAGCATCGAGAGTTTTCAGAACTGTAAGTCGTGCGGATGAATAGGCTTGACAGCCATAATCAATGCGCGATCTAACGACCGCGCGATAAAATCGAAGCATACTAGTTCTGTCTGCTCCCCAATTCGTACCACTAAGGACTCTTAACATATCCAATTTCTTATTGCATCTCACCTTCAAATCACGAACATGTGGGATCCATGAGAGTCTTTTATCAAATAAAAGACCTAGAAATCGAACACTATCCGTGGTTTGAAGCTGAACCCCGTCAAGAAAAAGGATCGGCTCCTGGTGTTGCCTACGACGACTAAATGCTACACATTGGGTCTTCGAAGCAGAGAATTTGAAACCTGTAGATTTTGACCATTCCTCCAATCTGTATATTGCTAACTGCAAAGATCTTTCCGCAGTTGCCATACTACGAGCAGGCACACATACACAAAAGTCACCCACAAAAAGGGAACAGTGTACCGGAGATCGTATATTACTGGTGATACTATTTATTGCAACGGCAAACAGCGTGACGCTCAGCACGCTGCCCTGCGGTACACCATTCTCCTGTGTATAGCTGCCTGAATACGCGCCTCCAAGTCGAACGCGGAAAGATCTGTTAGAAAGAAAGTTAGCGATGAATGCTAGGATATTCCCTTGTATACTCCATGATTTCAGAGTGTTCAGAATTCCTCTTTTCCATGCCATATCATATGCCTTTTCAAGGTCAAAGAAAACCGCAACGAGCGTTTGACGCAAGAGAAAGGCATCTTGAATAGCGGATTCTAACAAAACCAATTGGTCAACTGATGAGCGTCCTAGTCTGAAACCACATTGTTCGTTGCTAAGAAGGTTGTTGGTTTCTAGGTACCAGACAAGACGGCGGTTGACCATCTTCTCCAGTAGTTTGCACAAGACGCTTGTAAGTGATATAGGCCTGTAACTACTGGGGTTGGTTTTGTCCTTACCTGGCTTCAAAAGAGGAATTACAGTCGATTCTAACCATGCATCGGGGAAAGAGCGCTCCTCGAATAAACGATTGTATACTCGAAGGAGGACAAGTTTCGCCGATGATGGTAGATGTTTTAGCATGGAGTACACAATGGAATCAGGACCTGGTGCAGAATCCTTCGTTGACGCAAGAGCTGACTCCAATTCCCCTATAGAGAAAGGAGTGTTTAAAGGAGAGTCCTCAGACGACCCAACAGTAAACGGTATTGCTTCTTCCTTCAGTTTATAAATCTGGAATAATCTATTATAGGCTGTAGTAGCAGAAAAGTTAGAAAAAGATGTTCCAAGTACATCAGCAATGTCATCACTGTTTGTGATTAATCTCCCATGTGGTTGCTTCAGCGCAATGGCTGGCAACGGAATGGAAGTACCACAAACTGATCTTAGTTTCCTCCACACTGTGGAGGACGGAGTTGTTCGTCTAATTGTGCCAATGTACTGTTCCCAAGAGTTCCCTCTACTCAGCCCAAATATCCTCCGTGCTTTCGCACGGAGTATTTTATATTCCTGAAGGTTTCCATTCGTTGGGTGTCGTTTAAATCTCCTAAGAGCTCCTCGTCGTAAACGGAGGATTTCTGCGCATTCATCGTTCCACCACGGCACAGGCGGTCGGCGTGGATGCGCAGAGGTTTTCGGAATGGTCTTTTCAGCGGCATTTAAAATTGCTTTTGTAAAATTTTCTATATTTTCATCAATGGGTGTCAGACAATCCATGTCAAGTGATACAAGGTAATTCGAGTAGGAGTCCCAGTTGGCTTTTCGCAAAATCCAACCGGAATTTCGAACATAACAGGTTTGGGAGTCACACAAACTGATCTTAATAGGCACATGGTCGCTTCCATACAAATCATTGAGTACCGACCATGTGCATCTAGTAGCTAATTGAGGGCTGCAAATCGATAGATCAACAGCTGTCCATCCACCAGTAGATGCTGCTAAATGAGTAGGAGAACCGTCATTTAGCAGACATAAGTCTAGTTCCGTTCTTACACTTTCAACAATATCACCTCGAGAGTTCCTAGTCGGAGATCCCCAAGACGAATGGTGGGCATTAAAATCCCCTACCAATAAGAACGGAGTTGGTAACTGGCTTATCAAATTTACTAAACCACTGTGATGCAGGTTTTCTTGTGGTGGCAAGCAGACACAACACACAGTGATTTTATACGGGACAGCTGTTTGAACGGCTACTGCTTGTAAAGGAGTTATTAAGTTTAGAGAAACAGCATCGATACAGTCACGGGCTAGGATGGCTACGCCACCTCTAGCTCGATCTTCTGTAACGAAGTCCGATCTAAAAACTGAATACTCCCTTAAATGGAAATTATGCGATTCGTGGAGATGTGCCTCCTGTAGACATACAAACATTGGGTACACATCTCGCACGAGTACTTTAAGTTCTTCTATGTGACTCCCAACACCGTTGACGTTCCATTGCATCACTGACTTCCTAAGCAAAGACATTTATTAGCTTAGCAAAGGGTTTATTTGACACCCATTGGTGCTCTCTCCTTTCTTGCCTGGGACGTTTTGGGACGTCTCAGGCTTACATTTCTCAGATTCCATATCCACCCGTTCAGGGATGGAATCTGAGGAAGTTTTGGGTTTAGGAGGGGTAGTTTTCACATTCCCTCCTTTGTTTGCATTTTTCTTAATACCCGGTAACGACTGTGACTATGTGGTCTGTCGTAACTCCGGTCTACGTGGTTTGGATTTTTCCAACGTCTTCTGCACAGATGGTTTACTACCCGTTGATAATTTCTTCTGCACCGAAACACAAGGCTCACTTAGTGATTTATTTCGTGCTCCAATCCCCCCAGTGGAAGGGACAGGTACACGAGGCAAATCACTATCCGTCGCTGCAGGTTGTACTAAGTTCAAAGTAGGAGGACCATTCGTGACTATGGACAAAAGGCGAGAAACTTGTTCAGTTAGAACTTCAATTTTTTTCGACAGCTCGGCACAGTTGTTACAGGACGATTTGGAAGCGGTCAGAGTAGCGGCATAAGTCTTACTGTCTGTCTTTGGCTGAGTGGAACGATAGAGTTTTTTGGCCTCTGGAAACGACAGCTTGTCTTTCGCCATGATGCCTAGGATAGCTTTCTCTTCCTTGAACGTGGGACAGTTGTAGGATCGCGCTGGGTGGTCACCACCACAGTTGGCGCATTTCGGAGAATTAACACAATCCTTATCATCATGGCCTTCGACGCTACATATACCGCATACGTTCTGCTTCGAACACGTAGAGCTGATATGCCCAAATCGCTGGCACTTGAAGCAGCGCCTAGGGTTAGCCACGTATGGTCTCACTGAGAGCCTTTGGTAACCTGCATGCAAGTATTCGGGTATTTCCGGCTTTCCAAATGTCACGATAAAAGACGCTGTTGCTAACTTTTCTCCTTTGTCCATTTTCATTATAGGAATAACGTCCGTAACTAACTGAGAAGACAGTTCGGACTCTATTTCATCGATTGGAAGGTGCATTAAATCCCTACATGTGATGACCCCCTTTGAGTAATTCAAGGATCTGTGGGGAGCCACAGATACCATGACCTGGTCAAAGAAGGAGGTCATTTTTGATAGAGAGCGGGTTTGTCTGTCGGTGGAAGTCGCAACTAACAATGTTCCGTTTCGAAGTTTCTTAATAGAGGCTACTGGGCCTCCAGCACACGCAGTAATAGCCTTGTTAATTAGGAAAGGAGAAACTTTTGAAAGATCTTTCCCTTCTTCGGCACTAGAAACAACTAAATATTTTGCTGATGGCAATGTCTGCGACGTTGCCACCATCAACTTTTTACTCAAACCTTTTGAATATGATCGTCAGGAGAATCCTGGCGTGTTCTCTTTAAACTAGTCGTATTTGACGGGGTTTTTGAATCCATAAATATTTTTTGCCAGCCATCGTGTCAAGCGTTACGGGCGAGACTATAGGAACGGGTACACCCTTGGATCACATTAAGATCATTTCCAACCCTCAGAACTCTGAGGCCTATAGCTTTTCTCCTTAGCTCGACTGGATGGGCATCAGTCGAGGACTCGTAATACTGTGCACAGGCTCCGACACCCATGCACCGCGGACACTCCCTGATCAAGGACCGAAGCGGCTGGTAGACCAGAAACCGCGCTTACGTCTTCGGCAGAGCAAGCTCACATCAGCGTCCCAGACCAGAGTTTGTCACGCTCTGGACTTTTCAGCACTCCCAACGCGCAACGGTTCTGACCAGTCAAAATTCCCTAAGCGAAGATGTAAGTGTTGAAATGTGTATAGATTGTGTTGGTGTGTGTATGTGTGTGTGTATGTTTTTGTGAGTGGTGTAGTGTTAGGCTAGGGTACCGCGAGGGACGCCAAATCCCTCGTAGGTGCGGCTAGTCCGCACCCCCCTGCGGGGAGTTGCTGATTCAAAGTGTTAGAGTTGCAGCCCGGAGAAGAAGCGTTGAAAACCACTCGCAGCCTGGTGGTCGAGCTTGATGATTTAGGACGCAGTGATGCGGTATGAGATAGTCCGATGAAGCGGGCGCGGGGTACATGTGGCCCAGAGCAAGATATTCGGTCACGAACTGATGATATTGCGTGGCCACTTCGGGCTGGCGGTTTAAGCGGTTCTCCAGTGTTCTGTAGCTAGCAAATACGGCGTTGCGTATTCCTGAGCTGTAAGCCTTTTCCTTGAACGGCAGAGCGACCATGTAACGGCCAGAGTCGTCGCGAGTTGTGGTGGTTCTAAATAAGTTCTCACATTGCTGGTCAGCTGTGCTAATACTCTGGACGTGGGGGGGGGGACTTCTTCAACCTCCCAAAACCAATGTATGGTCAGATCAAGTGAATCCGAAGCGGCGACAAACGAATGCGGTCGGTGACATAGACTACTGGGCAGCGATCCAATTATAGCCCATCCCAATCGCGTGTGGAGTGCAGCGGGTTGTCCATGGATGACAGAGTGTGGTCCATTGACTACAATTTGTGTGAAGATGTCGGCTCCTAGTATGAGCTCGACACTGGCGGGGGTGTCGAAATGCGGATCAGCAAGTGGTAAGTCTTTATAGCGAGCACGAATGTTAGGCGATAATGCGGTTGCCGGTAGTGGAGTCGTGATGTGCGGAAGCACAGCAGCGTCAATACTAATTGTGAAATGTGCGTCATGTCTGGAGGACACTTGTAAGGATACATTTTCTGAGATGCGGGTCTTTGAGGCGACACAAATCAAAGATAGGTTTGACTTCCGAGTAGTTAAGCTCAACAATGAAGTGGCGGGTTTCGTTATAGCAGATATTTGATTATCCAGGTCGATGATTGCCCGAAGAAAATGCGGATTTCCAAAATGGTCATTGACAATGATCTGGGCCCTGCCCAGAAAAAGCGCAAGAAGAACTGAGTTTGCAAGATAGGGCATGAGGTTTCCCAATAGAGGGTGAGCGATGCAGTTATCAGTTGAGTTTAGGTGTCGCAATGCGCTGCGTCACTGTGGTGAGTCGGCGTCAGCGTTGTGTAACGAGTGGTGAGGTCCGTTACACTGTTGACAGGTTTTAATCGATTTGCACGCGTGTTGATAATGAGTGCCAAAACAATTGAAACACCGCTGCATGCCAAGTTCCGTGGCGGTCAGTTCTAAAAAGCCTGGGCAGCGGAAAATGCTATGGACCACAGAGCATAAAAACAGCATTCCACAGCTGGATCATTACGCAGTAGGTTGCCATTCGCAACCTGGAGTTAATTTGACCAAGGGTTTGTTGTGGAACAAGAGGCTTAACCGTGGGTCTTAATGACAAACGAATTGCTGGTACCATTAATGCATGCGGTTGAATCAATTGCGAGTGTTGTGCGGTGTTACTAAGAGGTGCTTTCTCCCATTCCGTGGGTTCAGCTACATAGTTGTCCGGATCATGGCTGGTGGCAGTGGTGGCTTAGGTCATGACCATTACTCTAACGTTGCGTTTATTCTTAAGTTGCGGGCTCGTGGGTAACCTTAGTATTACTTCCATTGCTTGAAAGTGCTCAGTAACGAATTTGTTTAGTGCTGCATAAGTGGGTATGTCCGATGTCCCGAGTTGTTTTTCAAACTTCTAACTAAGAAGTCTGTCAGATCGTGTAATTGAATAGCTTTGAGAGCACTAACCGCGTTTGAATGTACCGATAGAAATTGACTGAGATAATGGTAATATGAGGTTTTCAATATATCAGTCATAAATTTGTGTGAAGTAAAAATCAGCTAGCAGCCTGGGATTGGTATAACGCTGTTGTAATGCATCGTAAGCAATTTCATAGTTTTGGTCGGAGTCCAGAAATAATCGATAAGGCGTCGCCCTGCAACGAGCTTTTAAGATGCTGCAATTTATCTACAGGTTCAATAACTTTATTGCAATGAACTAGCGAGTCAAACATATTAATAAAATCTGTCCAATCTTCTGTTTCGCCCGAAAATATGAGTATCTTTAGATTGGGTAAGATAGCTGGCTGTATGTGCGGTTGTTCCGTATAAATTTTTGCTGCTTTTATTATGGTTGGGTATTGCTTAAGGAGAGTGAGGTACATCTTACGAAAATTGGCTTTAATTTCCCACGCCTTGTCAATGTTGTCGGTTGTGTAGCTGTTAATGGAGGTTTTGATCTTGTCGACGTTGCTTATGAAGTTTTCATGAGTCCTACGGATTTGGTTTAACATACCTCGGATGGAGTATCACTGCCTACAACATCTACAATCAACTCGAGTTCTTCTAGAATGTCTTTTAACTTGTCAATCTGTTACTCTGTGTTATGTTCAATTTTTAATTGTTAATTTATTAACTGCAATATAATTGTGAAACTATTTAAAATTTGTTTTTTGATTAACACAAACGTTTAAAAGGTTTGTTTGAACATAAGCTCAACGTGGCCTATGCTATGGTTCAACTATCCGGTCCAGTTTGGACCAATGTTATTTATGCAACCTTGTTGATTTTAATTGACAATAACTGAAATAATAGTTTGTTATCTATCCGGAGGACCATCGGTTCAGTAACCGAAAAAGAATTGAATTGCATAAACAAATCTTAAACTAGGCATCAATAAATATATAGCTTCTATAACTACAGTCTTTTAATCTTTAAAACTTAAAGGCGGCAGCAGTATATGCTATCAATTCAGAACTGTCGTAGAGACTTATCTGTAACACTTAACGATCGTTTTAAGATATGTTAATAACATAAAATCCAATAACAGAGTGCACTCAGTATGTCTAATTAAAGTTCACTACTTCATCCTGTCCTATAATGTCACACGCGGTTAAAACTAGAGTTCACTTATAAAATGAAGCTTTCACTGTAGCTAATGATAAGTACTAAATAAGTCTTAACTAAAATCTATGTCACTGGATACTAAGCATAAGATTGTGCAATAACTCACTGCGTAACGTAACTAAGTTGAATATTCATTAACGCACTTGTTGCTGTATTAAATCGCGGTTAAAACACTGGTATAACACTCGACACTCGGTAAAAGACTAATTGAACTAATTACTGATAATAGTTAATCATTTGAGCAGTTCACTGAGGTTAAGTTCGCGGTAAAGCACAGGATAACTCGTGTAAGCATTGGAAAGGCAAGATGACTAATAACTAGCGGTATAAGGAACAAGGAAAATGAGACACAAAAATAGTCTAGGGCAGACTCTGACGTGCGGCAATGTAGCTTCAATGCCAGCTGTTACTTGATCTAATCGCCGTTCTCAACAGATCGCATGGGAATTCTTGTGGACTACCACTTTTGAAAACATGTTACATATTCAGATTGTTCTATACATAAACACCTTCTTGCATTGGATATCTCTACACATATTTCAAGATAGTTTGTTGTTTCATATCGCAGATAATTTATCACAGAATTTTCCTAATATCGACCGTCTCATGCTAGTCAGCGTTTTGACAGTTCTAATCATATTTCTGGGAAAGTATTTATACTGACCTTCTTCCTCTCTTCTCCCCTCCTGCGATTTCTCAAGGCCAAATACACGGTTATGTGATAGGCACTTTACACAAAAAATAAAAAATGCACATACCTCATAACTCCACACTAGCTTCATTTGACATAACCAATTTATACACCAGGAAAGAATAAACATACTAAACAAATGGAAAAGGAAACACATCCGACAACATACCCAAAGAAATAATAACTAACAGGAACAATCATTTCTCAGAATTACTTCACATTGGATAACAACAAGAAATATTACACTCAAAATTAAGGCCTGCCAATAGGATCCCCCATTTCAAGCATATTTTCAGAAATATTTATACATAGTTTCGAACAAAAATCTATCATAAATAACAACAAATACACCCACAAAATAGTTTATTGTTATAGATACAAAGATGACATCTTAATCCTATACAAAGGCAATATAAGACAGATAAACAACTTCCACAAAGACATAAACAAATTACACAATAATATAAACTTTACACTGGAACCAACAAAACCAACTTCCTAAATCTCACAATAGCCAAACAACAAACACACATTCAAAATATACAGAAAGCCCACCACCATTGACAGAGTTATAGATAATACTTCCAATCGCCCCATACACACAAACATTCCGCCTTCCATTCCATGATACACAGACTAATCAACATACCAATAAACTATGAGGATAAAATAATTAAAACAACACAATAAAATACATAGCGTATAAAAACAGATACAAAAACGACCTGATAAACAACATAATGCGCAAAAAACAACTCACACATAACACAAAAATACATAGCATTAACATATCACTGCAACACATCACAAAAAATAGCTTTCTCATCACACAATTTTAAATACAAAGTGCCTTCAAAATGTTTAACACAACTTAAAAACACCTATACAGTACAACAACACACTAGAACAAACACGAGAGGGCAAGAGTATAAAGATCACATGCAACGACTACCCCAGCTTTTACACAGGTCAAACAGGAGAAGCTTTACAACACGATTCAAAGAACACATAAAAAACATAACCCAAATCAAACTACGCCATATATATACTGAACACACTACACCAATATAGACACTAATCCAAAAATCCTTTATTATATAAAAAAAGCAACAAACTAAAATACATCAGAAAATTATGAGATATACAAACACCACAAAAACCATC
Source organism: Prosapia bicincta (assembly GCA_036971475.1). Lineage (NCBI taxonomy): Eukaryota > Metazoa > Arthropoda > Insecta > Hemiptera > Cercopidae > Prosapia > Prosapia bicincta. The sequence continues at coordinate 127,116,070 of JBAIZL010000002.1, read as the reverse complement.
CACAATACATTCTAAATGACAAAATACTCACAATCAAATGTTATGTATTTGAACACATAATTAACAATCACTCTATGAACAATAATACACCAAAGACTCACACCAATATAACACTCCTGAGCAACAGTCTTCACCATGACTCATAGCATTGAACAATGCACTGATCTAGTGCGTAACATGTCTGCTGAAAAATATCAGTAAGTATTTGTTTTCTTTCTATGCCAAGAAATACTAAATGTAGTATTTTATAATAAACAAATTGCAGTGCAATTTCTGTTTACAAATATACAGTTAGCTTGCAGCACATGAATGCTTACTTTTATTTCCATTGATTCCTACTGAACAACAATCATACAAAAAAAATAATTTATTACCATATATATGTAGATGACATTTTAATATTATATAATGGCATCAAACAACTACACAATTACATTAATACCATACACCAAAACGTCACATTTACCCTCAAATTAGAAGAAAACAATAAAATAAACTTCCTAGACCTCACAACACCAAACACAATTTCAAAATATACAGAAAACCAACAGCTACCGATACTGTCATACATAATACATTTAATCACCTCACACAACACAAACACACTGCATTTAATCATATGTTACACCGCCTAATCATTATACCTATGCTACAGAAAAACGACAAAGAACTCAATACAATAATATACATCGCTCAACAAAATGTCTACTAACATACACTCATAGACACATACTCAGGAAAATTAAACATAAACATCATGAAACAGCCACACAGACAAACCACAAAAAAACAACAAATACATATCTCTCACCTACCACAACAAAAACACACATAAAACAAACACTTTAAGACAGCACACACAACATCTTCAAAAATAAACAGACAAATACAAACTATTCGGTATTTACAAATTAACATGTAACGATTGTCCTAGCTATCACATCGGCCAAACCGGTAGGTTATTCTATACACACTTCAAAGAACACATTACTCAAAGAAACAGTACAAACCCAAAATCCAGCTACGGAAAACATTTAAAAAACACATAACACACACAGACATACATACTATTTTAAACGTTCTCCACATATTAAAACAAAGTAAAAACCTAACAACTTTAGAAAAATACAAGATATACAAACACTATGCAACAGATACAGAAAAAATATTAAATAATCACACACATTTTGAATCCAACAGCCTTTTCCATTACATAACACATAACCAAAATAACCCTCTCCTTCCACAGTCATAAATCCTTCTCGTTACAGCCTTTGTACCTAAAGTGATGCCGCCAGTAGAAGGTTAGCTTTGTAAAAGGAACAAATGTTTTGAAATGCGTCAACAAGCAAGTCATTAAGTATTCACTAAGTTAAGTACCTTAATTATAGACAAATTAATATTTGGTTGATTTGATAAAATAACACAATTTATAAGACAACATTTATTTGGAAATTGCTTTGGTATGCATGACAATGATGAAAGTGGTATAACAACTGTAGTATGTTTTAGTTTATAGGAGACAAGGGTTGGCTGCAAAGAAAAACCTATTAGATGATACAGCCCTGCTTCTGTACTTGCTAACAAACAACACAGGAATCTCTTTTTTGTTTTTTCTTATGGGTCTTAAAACTGATTTATTTTTTTTAAAGACCATGTGAAGGGAACAAAGGTGGAAAAGTTGTCAGAAGAAATGTTTCCGCCACTGTTTGGTTACTGACAATTCGTTGTACAGCTGTTTGGCATAAGCATTACAGACTGATTTGGTCCTGGCTGTTGGTTACCAACAACAATTTCCATGTTGGAAACAGCAAGTTTTAGTATCAGTACATGATCAAGCTTCCAAATCATGTTTTCCAGGTTTTTAAACCATAAAAATGTGAAAACTTCAATGACCTCAGAAGATCAGAAGTATTTCGTCTACAGTTATATACAAACTGTGACTGTAATTTTTTTTCCAGTTGAGGAAAAACTGTTCAAAAATTTTTTTCACAAAATAAAATATTCATATTCACCCTACATGTTTGAGTCTGAGATATCAAATATAATAATTTGTAGTATAAATTTAATACAATTTATGCTCTTATTCTAATAAAATATTAGACGGACAAGCCCATCTTTCAGCCAAACATCATACAAGTTAGATTTATTTGTTTTGGTAATTACAAGCAGAAATAAATTACCAAAATACACGCAGATTTCTCCAAAATCCATTTTACTAGCATCTCTGTCAAGTATAATTTATTTGTATTGATCATATTTTTATATTGTACAATACTTCCAAACTACTTTTTTGGAGAAAAACAACATTAAACCTTCAAGCAGGGTTTTAACGACTTTTACTGAACGTATTGGGACTGGAGCTTAGTTAATATATTACGAGCTTCAGTTTTGCTCCTACTCATTACTGGATCATAACTCCACCTTATCCCATTTTCACCTCAAGATGTAGATTTTCTTCATTAACACTTTCTTCTGTGTAAATATTCTCTTATTTTCATGACTTACGTCTTTATTTTCTGCATTACTATACTCAGTTATTTGCAATGGTTGTAGTATCTTCAAGATCAGAATCCTCTCCTGCATTTTTGCTCTCCATCTCCAAACTTAAATTTCTAGCATTACTATTATTTCTTTCTAAATTCATAAGCCCCACTAAAAGACAAAGCAATGTACGTTCATACACTCACTGAGTCCAAAGCCAACTGAAAGTTCCAGAGCAATATTCTTGAAAGGAGTGGGACGGATTCTTGAGACAGATTCTAAAATAACTATGCATTTTCCTACAGTACAAAAAAAGGCAGGATACTAGTGCAAAGATTGTATTTCCCAGAAGCAAAATAATCATTTTCTGGTCATTTGTAAGGTTTTTTCTACTCTGTACTCTCGAAACATGTATACTAATAGGGCTGTCTTTAGCAGCAGCAGAATAATTACATTGTGTACATTAATATAGATTTTTTATGTGTACACTCATAATGACAGTTTCAAACATGTGTTTTAAAATAACGTTGAAAGTTCGGATGATACCAGACTCCGGCTCCGGCGCCTTCTGGCTAAAGAGAACAGTACTTGAGGTTTTCAAGTGACATCATTCCTAACTTCAAAATATGTGGCATGAGTTTTGAACACTCATTAGAGTGACATCTGAACAGTTTCTGCAGGTAACATATGTCCTGGACTTGTCTGGGAGAATCTTCATAGTCTGACAATGACCGATGTAAAATTTCTGAGTTGAAGTCGGTGATAAGTGGCCTCTTAAAACTATGAAGTAAGAGCTGTTTTGGGCCACTGCGTTCGCTTCTGCAAGTGTAATGGTATTACCTAGTTGATCGCTTTCACAGGCCTCTTTGGCCAATGAGTCGGCACAGTTGTTGCCTACAATATTTACGTGTGCAGGAATCCATTGTAGATGAAATGATTTCCCCTTACAGTGCAGACTCTCAAGCAGTACATTTATTGCAGAGGTGATGTTTGTGTCCGTTTGTTATTGCTTCTAACGCTGAATTACAGACAGAGGAAATTATTATTCTGTTTATTAGGCCTGAAACAATGGAATCATTTAGAGTGACAGCTTCTTTAATCGCCGAAAGCTCGCTGGTGAAATTTGATGTAATCAGGCCACTATTTTTTTGTATTTCCATTAACTTTCATCAGGAAGAAGAAAGAGGATCCGCCTACACCTCCCTTATTGAGGAATCATCAGTGTATGCAAATGCCAAGTTACTCTGGGAGAGCTTTTCAATAGTTTCAAGGCCTTTTTGTTAAAGAGTATGTGTATGTTCTTTGTTTGAGCAAGACTGCGATTGGTTCAAGCTAATGATTGAATTTTGCAGCAGAAGAATAATCATGTTCTGCATGTTTTAAGATTTTTATCTACTCTGTACTCTCCTAACATGCATACTAATAAGGGCGCCTTTATCAGTAGCAGAATAATACATAGTGAATATTTATGAGGAATTTCACTTTTGTGTACTCTTCTAACATACATATTCAGACCTTTAGCAGCAGCAAAATAATCGCTTTGTTTGCAATAACATAGTTTTTTTAAGTTTACACTCACAACATGTATTTTAAAATGGGATTATTTTGAACAAATACAGTTATTATATTGTCTACATTTTTAGGTGATTTCCTCTTTTGTGTACTTTTCTCACAAGTCTATTGAAGATGTCTTTGGAAGCGCCAGAATAATTAGATTGTATATATTCAAAAGTTTTGTGAATGTAACACACAAAACATGTATATTATGATCGGATACAGCATCAACAGAAAAATCACACTGTGCTCATTTATGAGGATTTTCTCTTTTGTTTACTCTTCTATAGTGCTTATTAAGATCGGGTTTAACAGCAACAGAATTATCTCATTGTGCATCTTTATGAGGATCTTCTCTTTGTGTACTCTTCTATAGTGCTTATTAAGATCAGTTTTAGCAGCAACAGAATAATCTCACTGTGCACCTTTATGAGGATCTTCTCTTTGTATACTCTTCTATAGTGCTTATTAAGATCGGTTTTAGCGGCAACAGAATAATCTCACTCTGCACCTTTATGAGGATCTTTTTTTTGTGTACTCTTCTATAGTGCTTATTAAGATCGGTTTTAGCAGCAACAGAATAATCTTACTGTGCACCTTTATGAGGATCTTCTCTTTTGTGTACTCTTCTATAGTGCTTATTAAGATAGGGTTTAGCAGCAACAGAATAATCTCATTGTGCACCTTTATGAGGATCTTCTCTTTTGTGTACTCTTCTATAGTGCTTATTAAGACCGGGTTTAGCAGCAACAGAATAATCTCATTGTGCATATTTATGAGGATCTTCTCTTTTGTGTACTCTTCTATAGTGCTTATTAAGATCGGTTTTAGCAGCAACAGAATAATCTCACTGTGCACCTTTATGAGGATCTTCTCTTTGTATACTCTTCTATAGTGCTTATTAAGATCGGTTTTAGCAGCAACAGAATAATCTCACTGTGCACCTTTATGAGGATCTTCTCTTTTGTGTACTCTTCTATAGTGCTTATTAAGATCGGGTTTAGCAGCAACAGAATAATCTCATTGTGCACCTTTATGAGGATCTTCTCTTTTGTATACTCTTCTATAGTGCTTATTAAGATAGGGTTTAGCAGCAACAGAATAATCTCATTGTGCACCTTTATGAGGATCTTCTCTTTTGTGTACTCTTTTATAGTGCTTATTAAGATCGGGTTTAACAGCAACAGAATTATCTCATTGTGCACCTTTATGAGGATCTTCTCTTTTGTATACTCTTCTATAGTGCTTATTAAGATAGGGTTTAGCAGCAACAGAATAATCTCATTGTGCACCTTTATGAGTATCTTCTCTTTTGTATACTCTTCTATAGTGCTTATTAAGATAGGGTTTAGCAGCAACAGAATAATCTCATTGTGCACCTTTATGAGGATCTTCTCTTTTGTGTACTCTTCTATAGTGCTTATTAAGATCGGGTTTAGCAGCAACAGAATAATCTCATTGTGCACCTTTAAGAGGATCTTCTCTTTTGTATACTCTTCTATAGTGCTTATTAAGATAGGGTTTAGCAGCAACAGAATAATCTCATTGTGCACCTTTATGAGGATCTTCTCTTTTGTGTACTCTTCTATAGTGCTTATTAAGATCGGGTTTAACAGCAACAGAATTATCTCATTGTGCACCTTTATGAGGATCTTCTCTTTTGTATACTCTTCTATAGTGCTTATTAAGATCGGGTTTAGCAGCAACAGAATCATCTCATTGTGCACCTTTATGAGGATCTTCTCTTTTGTATACTCTTCTATAGTGCTTATTAAGATAGGGTTTAGCAGCAACAGAATAATCTCATTGTGCACCTTTATGAGGATCTTCTCTTTTGTGTACTCTTCTATAGTGCTTATTAAGATAGGGTTTAGCAGCAACAGAATAATCTCATTGTGCACCTTTATGAGGATCTTCTCTTTTGTGTACTCTTCTATAGTGCTTATTAAGATCGGGTTTAGCAGCAACAGAATAATCTCATTGTGCCCCTTTATGAAGAATCTTCTCTTTTGTATACTCTTCTATAGTGCTTATTAAGATCGGTTTTAGCAGCAACAGAATAATCTCACTGTGCACCTTTATGAGGATCTTCTCTTTTGTGTACTCTTCTATAGTGCTTATTAAGATAGGGTTTAGCAGCAACAGAATAATCTCATTGTGCACCTTTATGAGGATCTTCTCTTTTGTGTACTCTTCTATAGTTCTTAATAAGATCGGGTTTAGCAGCAACAGAACAATCTCATTGTGCCCCTTTATGAAGAATCTTCTCTTTTGTATACTCTTCTATAGTGCTTAATAAGATCATGTTTAGCAGCAACAGAAAAATCTCATTGTGTACCTTTAATAGGATTGTCTCTGTTGTGTACTGTTCTATAGTGTTTATTAAGATCGGGTTTAGCAGCAACAGAATAATCTCATTTTGCACCTTTATGAGGATCTTCTCTTTTGTGTACTCTTCTATAGTGCTTAATAAGATCGGGTTTAGCAGCAACAGAATTATCTCATTGTGCACCTTTACGATGATCTTCTCTTGTGTGTACTCTTCTATAGTGCTTATTAAGATCGGATTTAGCAGCAACAGAATAATCTCACTGTGCACCTTTATGAAGAATCTTCTCTTGTGTGTACTCTTCTATAGTGCTTATTAAGATTGGGTTTAGCAGCAACAGAATAATCTCATTGTGCACCTTTATGAAGAATCTTCTCTTCTGTGTACTCTTCTATAGTGCTTATTAAGATTGGGTTTAGCAGCAACAGAATAATCTCACTGAGCACATTTATGAAGAATCTTCTCTTTTGTATACTCTTCTATAGTGCTTATTAAGATCGGGTTTAGCAGCAACAGAATTATCTCATTATGCACCTTTATGAGAATCTTCTCTTTTGTGTACTCTTCTATAGTGCTTATTAAGATCAGATAAAGCAAAAGCAGAATATTTACATTGTGTACATTTATAAGGTTTTTTTTTGAAGTGTACACTCTCAACATGTTTTTTAATTTCAAATTTAGCAGCAGCAGAATAATCGCATTGTGGACATTTATAAGGTTTTTCTTTTATGTGTACCCTCCTCGCATGCGTATTAATTAGACACTTATCAATAGCAGAATAATCACATTGTCCACATTTATGAGGTTTTATTCTTATGTGTACTCTTCTATAGTGCTTATTAAGAATGGATAAAGCAACAGCAGAATATTTACATTGTGTACATTTATAAGGTTTTTCTTTGAAGTGTACACCCTCAACATGTATTTTAATTTCAAATTTAGTAGCAGCAGAATAATCACATTGTGGACATTTATAAGGTTTTTCTTTAATGTGTATTCTTCGTAAATGTATTTTAATATCACATTTAGACGCAGCAGAATAATCACATTGTGTACATTTATAAGGTTTTTCTTTTTCGTGTACGCTCTTAACATGTATATTAAGAACGGATTTAATAGGAAAAGAACAATCGCATTGTACACATTTATAAGGCTTTTCTTTGATGTGGTTTCTCATAATATGGACATTAAGACTGGATTTAACTGTTGCAGAATAATCACATTGTGTACATTTATAAGGTCTTTCTTTAATGTGTATTCTTTGTAAATGTATTTTAATATCAAATTTAGACGCTGCAGAATAATCACAGTGTGCACATTTATAAGGTTTTTCTTTCATGTGTACCCTCATAACATGCGAATTAAGATCGGATTTAATAGCACCAGAATAACTGCATTGATCACATTTATAAGGTTTTTCTCTTTTGTGTAGTCTTCTAACATGTATATTAAGACAATTTTTATCAGCAGTAGAAAATTCACACTGTACACATTTATATTTTTTTTCTGTTTTATCTCTTTGATTATGGATTCCAACTTTGTTTTGATTACTGGTAGAAAAATTACATTCCATATATTTATGCAATGTTGTGCCCATGTTCCCTTTGACGTTTACTGGTAAATTACCTAGAACAGACAATAGAAGGAATTATGGATTGGATTAGATAAGCTATTGATTTCAATCATTTACAATTTGGTTTTTTTTCAGGTGTAAAATCAATCAACGTTATCATTGCCTACCTCAAGTAGTAATGAACTGGATTTATTCCGCCATTGTGGTGCCGAGGTTGGACTTTGCCTCAATCGTCTGGTGGGACAGGGCACAGAAAGAAACAAGTAAAAGAATGCTGGACAGCGTGCAGGGGATCTTCCTTAGAGGCATAACAGCTACAAGGAGAAGCACACCATTTGCGGCCATGAGGGTTATGTTGGGTTTTCCATCCATGAGTCTTCAAATTAGGATGGAGGCAATGAAAACTGCATACCGGCTAAGTTGTACCGGGCAGTAGAAGACAAGTAGCAAACGGCTATTTGGGGATTCACTGAAAGAGCTCTGAATAGAACCTCAGGATAAGATACTGACTCTTAAAAGGAAAAAAAAACTACAAAATCCATATTCCTGCAAGGAGAGGCATGGGCGGAGTGTAGACCCAAACATGGTGAAATCTGGTTCACCGATGGGTACAAGATGAAGGAAGGGTTGGGAGTAGGATTTAGTGGACCGAGACACCAAGACAGATTTTTGTCATCGCCTGGAGGACTACAACTCTGTCTTCCAGGGAGGGGGGGGGTGCTCGCGATCAAACTATATGCTGAGGAAATAATAGGGTCTGGCAGGAGGGGCAAGACCATCAGGATTTGCTCTGACAGTCAGGCAGCTCTGAAGGCTTTAGGTAAGGCTAGTATCAGCTCTAGGCTGGTGGCTGAGACTATAGCTTCTCTAGGAGAGCTGAGTGAGTATAATTCGCTCAACCCAACCTGGATTCCAGGACATTCTGGCTGGATAGGGAATGAGAGAGCTGACGCCTTAGCAAACCAAGGGTGTATAACTCAAGGACTGTTGCTGAGGGTAGTGGGCATGCCGCCTCAGGAGAGGCGCAAGAGGATCACGGCACATATAGATAGGTTGTGCAGGGAAGAATGCAATGCAATCTTGGGGTGTAACAAATCCAAGGTATTGTGGGGTTACTCAGGAGATTTGTGGAGCAAACTACTCTCCTTAAGTAGACATCAACTCAGAGTTACTGTAGAGCTGGTCACAGGCCATGGGAATCTGAGGGGGCTTCAATACAAAATTGGAAAATCTAGGTCCCCTGTGTGCAAGAGATGCGACGAGGACCAAGAGGAAAGCCCAATCCACGTACTCTGTGAGTGCTCTGCTTTGGGGGCTGCAAGAAGAAAGTGGTTTGGCTGGCAGGTATGTACACAAGAAGATATCAGAAGTTTTAGCATCAGGTGGGTACTTGATTTCTGCAAAGACATAGGTATCTACTAACCTAGTCCTGTGGTAGGGATGGGAAAAGAGTACAAGGGCTGCAGCTAAGTGCTCTACACCAATAAAGTCATTCCGAATTTTTAGTAATAATAATAATAACTGCTCAAATCTCAGTATTTTCCATCTTAGAAAATCACTACGCAGGAACTATAGATATACGTCTTGTATAGAAGACTAGTGGTGATATGTTTTTATATCAAAAATTTGTAATTTTTGGGGTCTGAGCAGAAGTTATTGCTATTTTTACGGTGTATGTGACAAAAAGTTTTGTATCACATGGTATAATTTTTTTGGCAATATCGATTAATTGGGCAAAGTAAATAAATACACCCTTTTCTGTACCTATGCATTAAGTTTTGAACAAATCATTTAGTCCATCTTGTGTTTTCAGGGCTACCTAGTTGATTCAACTTCATACTATTTATACAAATCTGACTGATTTTTGAATGTTCTGATATAAACATGCAAACATCTTACCTTGGGAAGAATTAAAGTATAGAAATGATATTATTGCACTCACTAATTCCTTGAGGTATTGCATGATTAATATGAGTTGGAGTTGTGTGACTTTCTTCGGTGGAATGAGGCTCATTATCCTATACAATAACAAAGCAACTGTTTTATTTCTGAATATTATTGAAATAAACAACTTATACTCTATACAGCTATAAATTATTCCTCATAATTATGTATTAATTATCCTTGGAAAGCTACAAATACCAAACCCTGGTTAACCGAAAGACAATCCTTTCAGTAATGTACCTACAGTAAAATGTAAACAATGCATGACTCATGGTGATTTAAAGAAGGCCTGATCACCTACCAGTTTTTTACAAAGCACAAAAAAGTGTAGTTTTGTTTTTGAAATATTTGCGGAATGATTTTTTATCAGTTTGTGACAAAAGTTAAGAAGTTTTTAGCTGGAAAAGGTTTGTCCAAAAAATCTATATTATCAATTGATAACGTGCCCTCACTTCCAGGTGAATTAAAATGTGGTGATATCATTGTTCGCTTCCTTCCTCCAAATGTCCCTAGCCTACTGTATATGTATATGATGTTCTAATATTAAAAATTGTAGTTTAATTTTAGTCATAATTTTAAAACAATATCATGTGAAATTTGATGCATCAATCAAATGTAGGTTTTTTAGTGTCATAGCACTAAAAGTCAACATATACAGTACACTACTATTGGAAGTTACTGATAACCTTGATTCAGTTTGAAGATTTATAGAATCAAAAGAACACGTAATGGTTAGAAAAACATGCCCACATACAACGCAACAAACAATGCCTAATTCATAACACCCACATAATAATAAACATTAACAATAACACAAAAGCAGCTACAATCACTAAACAAAAAGCAGAAATTATTTACATAAAACAAAGCATTAAAACTTTATACAAAAATAAAGACTCACTAAACCATAGGCTATACTAACTTCACCTAAATCTCGGACACCACCTCACACTAAAAATCATACTAGACACTAATAATGGGGCAACAAATAAACTAATAAGGATTAAAAACAAACACTTCAAAAAGATTAATCAACTATTATGTAAAACAAAAAAACTACAAACTCTTAAACCGCACAAAAATTTTACCACCGTACAGTTAACCTCACTAATACTAAATGCACATAACACAAAATGAATTTAATAAACAAAGGCCTAAAATACAACCTACATTATAAATCAAATAACATAATAAATAGAAACATTACACTACAAACTGAAACAGCCATACAAAAAACTGACACCAAAGACCAAAAAACCTAACCAAACACAAAAACATAACCAACAAAAACGTAAACAATGAAATTAAAATCTCTGCCAACATAAAACAAAAACCAAAACTAAACAATATTGCATTGACAAAGGAGACAAAAGGCATCGCCATACTAATTATTAATACAAAAAGCCTAAAGGACAAAAGAAATGAATACATAATAAATAATACAACTATATACAGATACAACTGAAAAATACCACAAAACCATCAAACAAAAACACCACCTACAACAAATCCACGCAAAAGCACCTATCTTCTGTGCTCTCCATAAAATCCACAAACCCAATATCCCCATCCGAGGCATTATCAACTTCCAAAATGCCCCTGCACATTAACTAGCAAAACATATAGTCAAAATAATCAGACAATCTATTAACTTGAACACAGACACAGACATAAAAAACAGACTCATAAATAAAATAAAAGACATAAACATACCATACCATTCAACTACTATCACTCGATATAACAAACATGTACATCAATATACCGTATCCGAAACCCTGAACTTCCTAAAGCCAATTAATATAGAACAACATACCAAAAACCCACGCCACCGAAATCCTAAACATCCTCCAAACCATCACTAAACTAAACTATTTCACCCACAACTCAAATTTTATTCCCAAATAGATGGCCTACCCATGGAAAGTCCTATCAGCAGCAACCTAAGCAAAATTTTCCTACCACACATTGAAAACATCAGATACTAGTAAACAATACACACACACACAAAACCATTTACTGGCACAGATACGTCAATGATATAACACTATACAGAGGCAACACTCAACAATGAAAAAGACTTCTAACCTACACTAATAAAATACACCCAAAACTCCAGTTTATCTCAGAGATTGAAATCAACCGATCCCTAAACTTCCTCGACCTTACCATAACAAAAATCCACAAACAAAAAAAAAGCTTCAACATTTACAGGCAATCGAAAACGACAGACACACTTATCCACATCTCAAACCACTCTATCAAACACAAACATGCTGCCTTTAGATCCATGCTTCACATACTCAAAGAAGTACTAATGACCACAGAAAACATAAACAAAAAACTAGACATCATTAAATATTTAGTGTACGCAAATGGACACATCACCATAATAATAGACACACTATGGCACAATATACAATAACACACTAAATTCAACACTATAGGGAGGGAAAACAAATACATCACAATACCATATGTAAACAGAATATCAAATAAAATTGCCCAAAATTTTTAAAAAAAGGATACGAAATAGCATACAAAACTAATAACAAACTACAAAACAAAATACAACACAACACCAACAACAAAGATAAACTACAAGCGCCAAGCGTATACAACTTAAACTGTATAAACTGCAACAAATTCTACATTAGGCTTCCAACAAAGAGTCGAGGAACACACAAAATCACCTAAACTTACATAACTATGGTATTTTCTTCTATGATAGGAATTAGTTCGGATTTATAGATATAAGTTGAATTTTCGAAAAGTTGATATTTCTTATTCCCTTGGATATTCCAAATATAGAAATTAAACTGAATACAATATTCTTGTTAAAATTATAATTACAATTTTAGTTGAATGTGTGATATTTGTGTGAATAAAGATTCAATGTTTCAAGTTCCTGGGTAAAAATTAACTTTCCTCAGTTTTTAAAGTGTATTACAAACACTCATCTCTACATGATTCTATAATAGGGCTGTCCAATGCAAAGAACGTCCTACACTTACTTTAAGAAGTCTATATTGGATGACGTTACAGACCTTAGTAAAAATACATAACCAAAGGCAGACCCCAAACTAGCTACAAGCACAAGGCAGGCCCTGAGTATAAGTAACCTCACTAAAACACTTGAACATATGGTAATATGTTACACTTGCTTATAGTAGCACTTACATTATTGAATATAGAGGACGGTGGTTTCTGGAGATCTGTCCCAACTCAGTTATGGTCTCAGTTATTTAACAATGGCACACATCTCCTGAAACAGTAACCTCAATAATCAAAGAAGTAAGTGCTACTATAGGCAAGTGTAACATACTGTCCATATGTTTTTAGTGAAAACTATCTCAAGTGAAGATGGAATCAAATAATATAAGTAACCTATTGAGAAAGATACAGTACCACCAGGCATTTTTACATAGCTTGTCACCAAATAAAATGATTGTAGCCTATATATAGTTCCAACAAAGTTAGTAAAAAAATAACAAAAAAACATACATAGCTGTAATACTTACTTCGGGACATAAGGCTAAAGTGTCTAAGTTAGAGTTTTCATTTTCATTCCTGAAAGTAAACGTTGAAGCAAAGTCAATAATATAAAATAACATATTATTATTATTAACATTTATTTAGTTTTAAATCTAGTTATAATAACTGGTACTATCAAAACATTAATTTATTTTGTTCATGGCTTATCCAAAGTAAATAGGTAATGCAGAATTTATAAGAGCAATTACTGTACCCCACATCCATACTATTCGTTTAAAAAAAAAGAACTGATTAATATTTTGTTCAAGTAAAACTTCTTTAATTAATGATAGATGTGGATGGAGAAAAGTTTAATGATCAGCATTATGGCTTTTTCTCAGTACTATGGTCAATATTATTTAAACTGTCAAATAGTAATCTAATATGATCATGGAATCAAAGGAGAAATAATAACCAAACCCATATTAAGCACATTTTGTTAAATAAACAAAACCTTTAGAATTCTAGTCAAATAACTTTGTAATAATAGTTTCTATATTATTTTTAAGTACAGTAATCAATACTGAATTTAAAAAATATATTTTTATTACATAACATAAAATTTGATTTTTCTTGTTATTACAATTTTTTAGAAAAATAATTTTATTTGTATAGTAAAAGAGGACATTTCAATTGTAGATGAAGTTTGGGTTAAAAAAACATATACATGTATACATTTTGGAGAAATGATTAAAAATTTACTTAAATATCCTTAATTGATATAAAACATTGGTTTATTTTTCATTTAAACAATTAAAAAACAACATCTTTGTCCTAAAAATTAGGCTAAGCAACTCTTAGGGCTGGTGCACATGAGCGTGAAAGTAATCGGGACGCCGAGATAGTTTTATATCTGATACCTATCGGAGTTTCAGTGCACATGAGCTAGAATGTAAGTGTGCATCATTTCAAGCCTATCTTTTTGATAGTTATTTTCCATTGGGGACTGGCTTCACTCCATGTTGTTTCTCCTACGAGATTGATCATAAACAAGTAAAAGTTTACAAAAAGAAAGTTGTGTTTTGGTTCTTAGTGTACAAATATATTAGTGAAAGGGAAAGTAAAAGAAGATATTGGATTCACCCATTTAATAATGCGAGATATTTAAAAGGTGCGTTCAATATAGTTTTAATTGATTTAAGGGGAGATGAACAAAAATTCTTTAATTATTTTCGAATGTCTACTCGATCGTTTGATGAATTGACTGCAAGAATCAGTGACGCAATAAGAGGCAATGAAAATGCAGTAAGAGATCCCATACCACCTTTGGAAATGCTAGCAGTAACACTTAGGTAAGTTTATAAATAAATAACAATTCTTACTTGTTCTTAGAATATTTATTACCAAAATTACAATTATTTACAATTTTTAAAATTAAATAACTCTAAGAAAATGAAAATGGAACAACAGGAATAATAATTACAACACAAATAAAAATTATAGTTAGGGGGGGGGACAAAAGTTTATATTTTGTGTATATTATCATTAGTCGTAAGTGTAGGATTCAGTGGAAGGCGAAGTTTGTGTTGTCGGCCTATTCTCAATTATACTCGGACTTGCCATTGGTGAATTGTGGACTTGCATCGAGTTACCTGGTGCAATTTGTTGAGGCGAGGGGAAATTTATCGGTTGGGAATATTGCCTTGGTTGTTGGCGTTGCAGAGGTGATAAATAAATTTTGCTGCAGAAAACGGTTCCCAGAGAAGAGCTGTGGTATTAGCGGATTAAACACAGTTGTTTGTTCTGGTGGTATAAATTGGCTTTTTATTTGCCTTATTAACTCTATAACCCCACCCTTAAATTGTAGAGTTTGGTCTTCTGTAAAACTTTGGAGGGATTAAAGATTCGAAAAATAACCTATTGGGATCTGGTGGCTTGACAACTACTGGCGTATTCATGAAATTAATTAGTGATGATTCCAATTCCTGCTGTCATCTAACAGGTGTCCTGCTAGATGTTGGTGTAGTAGTAGGAAGGTCACTCAAAAGCAATGTGTCCGTCTTTTCATTATGGCCTCCTTGAGACATAGGAGAGACAAGGCTTGGTTCTTCAGCTGAAGACTGAGTGGTAGCCAAAGCCATCGATTCGTGTAAAAAGGACAGGTGCTTATCGTAAATATATCTTCGACCTACAGCCGGCGGTTGTCCGGAGACTTTCTATTTCCTTTTGCTTCTTGAATAGTTGTCTTTGATATTTTTCCATTTAATTGTGAGCTTTTTAACTGGAACAAACAAAGAAAATTTTTTGTTTCTTTGTTTGAAACTAATATATTTGATAATAATATCACATTATTAAAGGCTTCAGATATTTTTGAAAAAACATTATAGCTATTTGTCTTGCCACAAATCTTTAAAAATGGTCTAATCGAGCTGAAATTTGGCCTAAATCCGTTTCAGCATCACAAATGAGGATAAGATTAAAATTAATGTGATTTTTCTGTTTAACAAACTCTATTTAACTCCTCCTTTAAATTTTCTAATATGTTTATAAAATATTTGTAAAAATTTTAAAAGATATAAAAATTTAATTTTGAGATGTGTATATATATATATATATATATATATATATATATATATATAATAAATAAAATATGGTGATATGTTTTAAAATGAAATAACTATTGAGATTTATAAATTACATTTAAAACTAGCTATTGTTATGAATAAAACAAAATGGGAAGAAAAATTTAATAATATTAATATCCTTTTGTTTAAATATAGACAGCGAATTAAAACATCACATGAAATAATCAAATTCATTAAAAATAACAAACCTAATCATACACACATAAAACAATACAGTACAGTCTCGCTAATCCGGTCTCCGATGATCCGGACCTCCGGCTAATCCGGACGGCCCAAAAGTTTTGTTTAGTTATAGTATTTTACAGTGCACAATCAGTCTGCTGTCCACAAAAATATTTATTTTTATACGTCTATATTTGTTATTTTTCAAAGGGGTTTTCCTACTTTAATACTCAAATAATATAATTTATTCATTAAAATATGAAATAGGTGTACCACTTGTTTGTTTCTTTTGCCTACTAAAGTAGAAAAAACTTCTTTGAAAAAATATATACAAATTAGATCACCCAACACTACAACGTACGTGACATCAGAGACATCTTGCGATAAACAAAAGATAAAGGACCGCTGACTAAACGGATAAACAGTCTATCCGTCTGGCGTCAGGTCAGTTGTTTTGTCGGACAGATGCCACTTTTCCTGCTTCTCGCAAGATATCTGCTCAGTTGTCATTTAATTCTAGTGCGATATTGATCTGTGTTTTTTATTTACGTCTCGTTCAGTGTTCAGTGAAAATGGCGACTAAACGTAAGTCAGTGACAGTGACAATGGAACAAAAACTCCAAGCTTTGTTTCGTATTGATGGAGGTGAATCGCTTATTAAAATTGCAAAAGAGTTAGGTGTGGGAAAACAAACTGTTTCCGATTGGAAAAAAAGCGACAGGAAATTGAAGATTTTTGTGCAAAAATGGTTAGTAAAGACAGTTTAGGCGGCAGAAGCACTTTAAAAAAACCAAAAAATGAAACCCTAGATGATGCTTTGTATGTTTGGTTTTGCCAACAACGGGAACAGGGTGTTCCTTTATCGGGTGTAAATTTGCAAACGATCGCGCTGAAACTGAATGAAAAGTTAAAAGGAGACCCTAATTTTACTGCCAGTGTGGGATGGCTGTCACGGTGGAAGGAACGACACGGCATCCGTCAACTCGGAATAAGTGGTGAAATTTTGTCAGGTGACAGTGATGCAAGTGAAAAATTCAAAGACAAATTTGGCAAGTTTTTCAGAGATGAAAACTTACAACCTTGTCAGGTGTTCAACGCTGACGAAACTGGATTAAATTATAAAATGTTCCCAAAAAAAACTTTAGCTTCCAAATTAGATTCAGTAGCAAAAGGCCATAAAGTTAAGAAAGAACGTATGACTTTGCTGCCCTGCAGTAATGCTTCTGGCGATCTAAAATTTCCACTTTTGGTGATAGAGAAATCCGCAAAGCCTAGGGTTTTTAAAAATGTAAATTTAAGTGTTCTACCGGCCCAATACAAGTTCCAAAAATCAGCGTGGATGAACAGTCAAATTTTTAAGGACTGGTTTTTTGAAAACTTTGTTCCAACAACAGAAAAGTTTTTAAAAGAGAAAAAACTCCCTCGAAAAGCGGTTTTACTAATTGATAATGCCCCATGCCACCCAAATGAAGAAGAATTGCGTCAAGGTGACATTTTTGTTAAATTTCTTCCTCCTAACGTAACGGCTCTCATTCAGCCGATGGATCAGGGCGTGATCGAAGCGATAAAACGGCGATATAGGAAAAAGTTAATTTTATCGCTTTTGGAACAACAAGAAGCAGATCCAGCTACAAAATTTATTGAAAATCTTAAAAAAGTGACTATAAAGGATGTCATTTATATGGCTGCAGAATCGTGGGAGGAAATTCAACCGTCTACACTACAAAAAAGCTGGAAAAAATTGTGGCCTGAAATGCCACAGGAAAGTGGAAAATCTGACAGTCAACCTACTAATGACGACAATGAATTTGTTCAGATTTTTCAACAATTGGAGGGTTGTGCCGAGTTGAAAGACACTGATATTTCCGAGTGGATTATCAGTGATAATGACATTGGTCATCAAGTGCTCAACGAGGACGAAATCGTCGTGGTGTGCACTGCAAACGCAGAAAATGACAGCTCGGAAGAGGAAGACTACACAGACGAACCTGTCAGCCTAACTCATGATGAGGCGGCTGCAATGCTGGAGGGGTTGATGACTTACTTTGAGAAACAAAGTGATACGTCAACTGCGGAGCTACTGACCTTGAAACGCCTACGAGATCGTACTGTGAAACGACGTCATTCATCGTTAAAACAAAAGAACATTACAGACTTTTTTCACTAAGTTTTTTAAAGTTTGTTTTTGTTTCAGTTTCATTTTTGTTTGAGTTTTTTGTGCGTTTATACAGTATAGTGTAAATAACTTTATGTGAATACTTTTATTCAACGAGAAAGGTGCTTAGATATTTATTTATGTCATGACTTTTCTGTTATAATTATAGGATTTTTTGCTACATAAGCTATGAAATACTGTACTGTAAGCTATATTTAGGCCTCAATTTCACTAAAACTACAATTTCAATATGTTTTCCCGCCTAAAACACATATTGTATGCATTTGTTTGGCTTTTTCCGTCTAATCCGGACTTTCGTTGATCCGGACCGGGTCCGGTCCCATCAAGTCCGGATTAGTGAGACTGTACTGTACTCGCAAATTTATCAAATTAAACAAAAGTTACAAACTAATGATCTTATGACAAAACTATAGATAAATTAAGTAATAACATAATAAGAAAACAGAGAAAACATGAAATAAACAGCTTTGAAAGCTCAAAAAGCTTTGGAAAAATTTATGTATTAAAAGTATTCTTGTATTTGAAATATTTTAAATTTATTCATTATATATATATATATATATATATATATATATATATATATATATATATGATTGGACTAGGAGACTGACAGACTTACCTTGGTAAGAGTCCACACTGTAGTCTTGAAATAGAAACACATAAAAGCACTTAAACAATGATATATTTCAACCACACAGTGGTCTTTGTCAAACGGTGTCGACTCACACCTTCAACCCTTAGTAAAGAACCTTCCATCACATACCCAGGACACCAATCATTTCATAGATCGACTCTCACAAATATCTGTACCTCTACCCCCGGTAACTATTTTGGTCACCATAGATGTCACCTCTCTCTATACCAACATCCCTCATGCACACGGCCTATCTGCAATAGAGAATTTTCTAAACAAACGCCCAGGCAAGCCTTCTCCCACTACACCTTTTCTTGTGAACCTGACCAGGTTCATCCTCGAGAAGAACAACTTTCAGTTTGAGGGAAGGAACTACCTTCAAATTAAGGGAACAGCAATGGGCACCAGAATGGCACCATCGTACGCAAATCTGTACATGGGATTGTTGGAAGAAAGTTTTCTAAAGACACAAACACACCAGCCGTTATGTTGGTATAAATATATAGATGACATCTTCCTAATTTGGACACAGGGTGCTTCAACACTTGAGGCATTTTTAAACAGCCTGACACAATTCTCCACACTTCAATTTACCTGGGAGAAATCTACACCAGCCATCACCTTTTTGGATGTAGAGGTAACACTCTAGAATGAAAATATCAACACAGGAATTCACATCAAACCGACAAACCACCTACAATATCTCCATTTCGACAGCAACCACCCAATAAACATAAAACGATCCATTCTATACAATCAAGCAATCAGGGGTAAGAGAATCTGTTCGAATGATAGGGAATTGGAAGATTTTAATAGAAAGATATCAACAGCCTTCCAGAGAAGAGGATACCCAAAAAAACTCATTGAAAACCAAATTCATTCAGCACAATCCTCGGTTCACCATAAACCACAAACAGAACAAAATAAACTGTCTTTAATAACAGACTACCATTCTGGTCTACATAAACTCAACAAGATATTGAGAGATGGCTTCAAAATTCTTCAAGCTTCCGTCCACACCAAAAATCTTTTCACCGATCCACCGCAAATTTGGTTCAAGCAACCTCCCAACTTGAAAAACATCCTAGTACATCCTAAACTACCAGACCCTGATGCAGAGAAACTACACAAACTTCCTCATGGCTCCTTCCCATGCAATAGAGCTAGATGCAAGACGTGTCCAATACACCCCTCAGCAAATAGTTTCAACAGCCAAACAACAAAAATGGTCTTCAAAATACAGGGTCATCATAATTGTACATCGAAAAATGTCATATACCAGCTACAATGTAAACTTTGCTCAGCACAGTACATAGGCCTGACCACAGATGGTCTGAATATCAGAATGAATGGCCACAGACATGATGTTAAAATTATGAATATGGATAGACCAACAGCTCAACATGCTGCGAGTCACAACATCACAACTTTTGATGACTGCTATACCACAAAAATAATTAAATCACTCCCCCCTGATTGCAATCCCTCAGAACTGAGAAGGTGGGAACTATCATACCAGTGGTATACCAAGTCCAGAGAATCCCCTAACCTCAACATCAGATAAATCCATTCATTTTTTATTAATTTTTTTTTTATTATTATTATTTTTTTTTCTCCTAATAGCCTTATCTCTTTTCCCCTGACAGACTTATATAAACTATAATCACTCATATGCTCATGGAAACAATATATATCTTTAATCTGTGCATCTGATTTCTACTCTACACAATCTGTGGTTACAACTTATATTTATTTTATTTCATTCTCTCATATTTCTTTTTTTGTTTTTTGTGTGTTTTCTCTTCGATTGACAAAGACCACTGTGTGGTTGAAATATATCATTGTTTAAGTGCTTTTATGTGTTTCTATTTCAAGACTACAGTGTGGACTCTTACCAAGGTAAGTCTGTCAGTCTCCTAGTCCAAAAAATCTAAATAATCTTTACCAACCAAAACTAACCTATATATATATATATATATATATATATATATATATATATATATATATATATATATATATATATATATAGATATTTTACGTTGTTCATTTTTTTCCGTTGCACTGACTTTATGAAGTTGATAAATTACTACTGTAAATACGTTTATCCACCACTAAGTGCAACACTAGAGTGAACTAAGTGCAACACTTTTATGCACCACTAGAGTGATTCGACAATGGTCAAGTGACCGAAAGGTGCCTCATCACAACAAGGTAAAATTATTGTACTTAGTGGTGGATAAAAGTATTTACAATAGTAATTTATTGACTTCATATATATATATATATATATATATATATATATATATATATATATTATATTAAATATGGTGATATGTTTTCTTGTAATATAGTTAATAAATTAAAAATATTTCATAAACAAGAATACTTTTAATGAATATATTTATTCTTAATAAATATATTAAATTATATTAAATATATTAAATTAATGAATAAATATATTCATTAAAAGTATTCTTGTTCATGAAATATTTTTAATTTATTAATTATATATATATAAGCGATTCAATTGTTTCTGTTGTAGATATTTTGGTAGCGGATGTAGCTTCAAAGACCTTCATTATTCTTATCGAATTGGACATTCAACAATATGTAAAATTGTACGAAAATTTTGCAGTCACGTGGCAAATTTTAAAAGAGGAGTGTTTTTCTCCTTTCAGTACTGAAAGATGGTTACAGATTTCTTCTGATTTTCAAAAAAAAACTAACTTTCCTCATTGTTTAGGCGCGCTGGAAGAAAACATGTTAGAATAATTAAACCAACCAAAAGTGGGTCGTTGTACTACAATTACAAAATTTTTTTTTCTGTAGTGCTATTTGCAGTGGTTGATTCAAATTACAATTTTATTTACATAGATGTTGGATCGTTTGGTAGTGAGAGTGATGGTACTGTATTTCAAAACTCTTCTTTCTATAAACAACTGATGGATGAATCTTTGCAAATACCATCAGATACACCAATAACAGGTACCCAAAACCCAAATCTTCCTTACGTCTTTATAGGAGACGATGCATTTGGGCTTTCTACTCATGTATTGCGACCGTACAAGGGAAGATTGTTGTCAAAAACAAAGAGGATTTTTACTACTGCCTAAGCAGAGCCCGCCGATACATTGAATGCTCTTTTAGACTTTTTTCTAACAAATGGAAAATTTTTCACTGCCCAATAAATGTAAAAACAAATTTTGCCGTAAAAATAGTCAAGACTTGCTGTCTTCTTCACAATTACGTACATCAAAGAGATGGGTATAATTTCACACAAACATTGTTGATTACAGGGCTCGAAGAAACAACGAATTATACAAATACTGACCAGGCAATATCGAGGTCTGGTCCTGTTGTGAATGCAATTAGAAATGGATATGCAAACTATTTTGAAAGCAAAGTTGGACGAGTGGCTTGGCAAGATAAATTTATATAAAGAAAATTATTACATTATAAAACCGATAAATATAGATAATGAACCTAAAAATGTTTATGTTTAATGTGAATAAATAATTATGTAGTCTACTTACTTATTGCATTTCTTTCTTCTTCTAATTTTGTTTGAAAATCTAAAATCATGTTTTTGCAGATATCCTCCTAAGCCGATAGCTTTTTTTCCCTGTCTTTATACTCTTTGCTTCGCACATCCCATATTGTCCTATGTTGTTTAATTTCCTCTATAAACAATTCTACATCCACGTCCAAATCTTCACTCTCCATGGCTGATAGATTTAATTACTAAAATATATATAAATAAATATAAATATGATATTAAACAAAATGATTAGTAACTATTACAGATTAATATTTAAAACTATAAATCATCATTGATATTAATAACAAATTATCAACCTAATGAATATTAATGTTATACATTGATGTCAATTGGTTATTCAATCATATTTAAAGTTAAACATATAAATAATATGAAATTAGTAATTATATTATCGAAAACTTACCTGATAAAATGGCACAGATAGAAAGTAAGCTGCGGTCCATGTGCATTGTCCCATTAGCCACTGTGTACTTGTGGAACGATGGCGATAGAATTGACGCCAAGATAGGAGGAGAAACCTGCGTCAGTCCTGTACCTATCGAGATAGGCCGAGGCTATCCGATAGCTATCTGCGTCCCATTACTCCCAATGTACTTCCCGATTACTTTCAAGCTCATGTGCACCGGGCCTTATTAAACATACAAATTATAAAAATAATACCCTAAATTAACTTGTATTTTAAAAAAATTCTTTTTCAATTTCTTTAAACAATTAACAAACAATATTGTTACCAAATACCTGTTCAGCAGCTTTAAAAAGAGAGTGACAATTGATTGTAAGGCAGTGTGCAATGGTGCTCCATCTTGCATATTTTTTTAACTCAGAAAATAGTACAATGGTTCCCAAAAAGAATGTTCGAGGACCCCCTCATTTGTTGCTATATTGACAAGAACTCATTAAATTCTTAAACTTTGATTTTACATTACATGCACAATAATTTGAGTTATATTGGTTATTAGTGAATAATTTATGGTTTACAAATATTCTTTGAGCTTAGGTTGTGAGGTAATGTTAAAACAAATAAATTCATACACAAAACACAAATTAATCATTTATCTACTCATACGCGTTTTAATGACAAAGTCATCATCAGCATCAGTGAGTGTTATTACTTCAAACTCTAACTTATAACTAGTGTGAAAGTAAGGTTAAACTTCCATATTTATACAATAGGTGTTGCCACAGATCCGATTCACTACACTTAACAACGTTTTTTAACAGGGTTACATCCTCTTCTTTAAATTCGTGTTCTTCCTATAAACAATGTTTTGCCATCACAGATTTTTCTGGTTTGTTATATTTAACGTGGGAAAAATGTTCTTCAGCCCTAGTTTTAAAATTTGTTTATGTTTGACCTATATATTTCATAACACTTGCTATTTGAAAAATAATTTATTTGTATAGTAAAAGAGGACATTTCAATTTGTATATCAAGTTTGGGTATAAAAACATATACATGTATAAATTTTGGAAAAAATATGTTTAACAATTTACTTAGATATCCTTGATTGATATAAAACATTAATTTATTTTTCATATAAACAATTAAAAAACAACTTCTTTATCCTAAAAATTGGGCTTAGTAACTCTTATTAAACATACAAATTATAAAAATAATACCCTAAATTAACTTGTATTTTAAAAACATCCATTTTCCGTTTCTTTAAAAAATTAACAAACAATATTGTTACCAAATACCTGTTCAGCAGCTTTAAAAAGACAGTGACAATTGATTGCCAGGCAGTGAGTAACGGTGCTCCATCTTGCTGTATCTAGATTTCTTGAAATTGTTAGACATTTTTCAATTTAGGTGCAACAAACGATCACAAATCTCAACATGCTGAAGTGACAGTCACCGTAGCCCGGACTTCATTTTTGAAAAAGAAAGCTGCAATAAACCTGTGATATGAAACTACACCTTCATGCCGTGACCTTGCTGACGTGTAAGGAGTGTTCATAAACTTCCTTAGACCCATAGACAAGTTGGCCACAATATGAGAAATATTTAATATTGTAAGGGACACAGTGCTGACTAGAGGCTTTACCATTGAGGTGAATGCTAATCCTTTTCAGGGGTGAAAATTTTTTATCAAAAATAACCCCAGGAAGTGACAGAGGGGCAAATTCTAAGCAATTATTATTTTATAATCTTTTTTTTTTTGATAAGTCAATAGTTGTTTAGTTGAAAATTGATTGAGAATGTCTATTTTTTAAAACAAATGTAGGTTTTGAAATGTTTTTTCTACAAATAACTACAAAACTGTATGTTATTAGAAGAAAATATTTTGAAAATTTTGAAGTTAACAGAAAAATTAAGAGATTGTTTTTCAATTAAACATTGCAAAAGAAATCCAAAGAGATTTATAATTAGTTAAAGGAATCGTTTTGTGTGTGAATACTCACATCCAAGAACTCAAGGTCAAATAACATTAAACTGATACAACTATCGGAAAGCAACTATTGAAGACTTTTTAAAGTACTTAGAAAGACCTTTTGAATGGTCTCCAGATGGAGTCTACAGCATTAAAACTAAGGAAGTTATTTTAAAAATAAGCAAGGATTCAACATTCAAACCTACAAGGATATTATAAAATGCAGCACATGTTTTGCCTATATTATACTAGCCCTTGTGTTTCATGAGGAA
The DNA here is from genome assembly GCA_036971475.1 of Prosapia bicincta. NCBI lineage: Eukaryota > Metazoa > Arthropoda > Insecta > Hemiptera > Cercopidae > Prosapia > Prosapia bicincta. The sequence continues at coordinate 127,090,892 of JBAIZL010000002.1, read as the reverse complement.
CAAATCTAACACTTGTAAAAACATTCAGAAAAAAAACATAACAGAAATAAGACAATATTTTTTTGTCTCATTGAAACAGCAATGTAAATACTAGTATCACTGGGGTTCAAGAAAAATATACTATCATTTCATTATTAAAAGAGCAAAACAAAACTGTGATTTGTATATATACATTGTCCAACGAAGATGGGAAAATTGATTAATCAATATAAAAAGAGAAGAAACTGGCCATTATATCTATTAACAATTAAACAAAATACTATGTCAATATGCTCGATAAAACGTATTGGCAGTACGACATTGCATAATAATTTTGAATTATAAATTGTATAATAATGGTGAACTAATAATATTACCAATATTCTTATATTTTTATTTAATATTTTTCTTTGTTTATCACAATTAAAACAGATTTGTGATGCTTGTTTTTACTTCATTAACTCCTTGTTCCAATCAAAATATTAATATAAATAAGTTTAACGAATTTTGCCTGGGCCTACAAACTTTAACATGTTCTTAGTGTTATTTTTTATATCCTAAATAAAAATAAAACACTTTTTGAATGTAGTTGTAATAATAAACTCCTGGTAAAAATCAAATTTAGTTTTAATATGTAAGAACAGTTTCCACTTTAAAGTAAGTGGGTAAAGCATAAATTACTTACTTAACCAATATAACTCAAATTATTTTGCAAGTAATCTAAAATAGAATTTTAAGAATTTGAGGGTTCAATCAATGAGGGGGTCCTTGAACAATTTTTTTAGGAACCACTGTACTAGATAAAACCTATTGGTATTATGACAGTGCAGAAACCAAGTACTATATCAATATACTAGGTAAAATCAATTGGCAATATGACATTGCAAATCCCACTCAGAGATTAGACATTAGCATTAGTTTTGACAATAGCATATCATGAAATGTTACTGGAGCCAATAGTTAAAAAATATTTTCTGAGTATAAAAAACTATATGTCAATATAATTTATAAAAAATGTTTGATGAATTTGGCTCTCGAATTTAAAGCTAACACCAACTGAATGAATGAGAAAATGATTCAACAGAAATCAAACAGAGAGAAAACTTTTCGATAGCCATCTACCTCACACACAGACTATAGGATACCATTAGCAGCTTCGAAAAATTAAATTATTCATTCCGAACTTGTGCCCAAAGTAAACAAAATAAATATAAGTACTATTTTGTATTGTAGTAAAAATTGTATTCAAGCAAAGGTTTTTTACTAAAGTAAAAGTATAGATAGATATAAGCCATATTATCCTCCTATGATCTAATAATATAAGCAACAACATAAGTGCTAAACCATTAATCAAGAAAAAGACTGCTTTTTTTAAATTTCTTAAACCTACCAGTAATTTTCTTCTTTAACGAGACAGAATTCTATCTCATTTCTTTCTATAGTTTCAGATGTATCTATGGTTTCATCATTTTCAACTTTGATTTCACTATCAAACATACATTCCTCTTTGTTAACTGGAGAAATTTCTTCTGCCAATAAATCAAAGGAAACATCTTTTTTTACACGTTCTTCTATTAACTCACAAGAAACTTCTGATTTTATTCCTTCTTCTATGAACTCAAATGAAATTTCCTCTTGTTTAATTTCTAAGTTAATATTTTCATGCTTAACTATTTCAAGTTGAATTTCCATGATCAAAAACTGAAACAAAATTTGTCGTACTATATCAAAATAATTTCTGTCAACAAAAGTTTTACAAAAATTAATTTAATTGCATATTTGTTATATTGGTAGTTATTTAAAGGTTATTACAAAGTTGTTTTCCTTGTACAATTTCAACATCCTTTATTTTTATGGCGCACAAGTTTATTAACAGTTCAACTATGCATAAGTTTTTGTCATTAGACACCATTTATAAGACACTATGTAGATTCCATTCCTGAATTGAATTTTTTTTAATATACTCAAATAAAAATTGTGGATTTAAAATATTTTAATTAAACAGAATTAAAAATTAAGTCCTCTGGTTATTATTGTAAAATAATATAAATCAGTAATTCATAAATAACAGTTTTTTAAAAAGTATTTTAGATTATACAGATGTCACAGACACACTTATTATATAACATTATATATATATATATATATATATATATATATATATATATATATATATATATATATATATATATAGATTTTTTGGACTAGGAGACTGACAGACTTACCTTGGTAAGAGTCCACTCTGTAGTCTTGAAATAGAAACACATAAAAGCACTTAAACAATGATATATTTCAACCACACAGTGGTCTTTGTCAATCGAAGAGAAAACACAAAAAGAAATATGAGAGAATGAAATAAAAAAAAAAAAAATATAAAAAATATATATATATATATTGTAACATTTTGAAGTAATATCTATATAAAAGGCACTTACCAAATTAAGATAAATATATATAAATAAATTCAGTATGTAAAAATTACTAAAATATACCAGGAACGAATTGTAAACATAACCTAATTTCACTTGTATAGAAAATTCACACGGCCACATTTTAGATCTAATCACAAGATTTTATATAAAAGAAAAAAAACACACAAATCACTATTTATAAAAAATGTATTAGAAATAATTGATAGGTAACAATTTAAATAGAACTATGTAAAAAGACACTTAAAACTTTCACACGGCAAGCTAGTGAAATGTGCTGGAGTAAACACGTTGCATAACGGATTTGTGGAGTTGCGTGCGCATTGACCGGCAACAGATGTTCGTTTTAAATATTTCTCATGGAAATATAATATAAAACAGTTTTGGATTTAAATGCAAAGAAATTTAAGTACAGTTGTTAAGAAGAAGAAGTGTATCCGTAAAGAAGAAGAACATGACATCCGTAAAGCTGTTACTTGCACGGAATAAACGAAAAAATAGCGGAAATTCACGACTTGGCCATTTTTTTCTAACAAAGATAGCGTCAGGACGCAGTTGGAACCAAGCATCGGAACGAGGAAGACGTATTCAGAATTGGCTGTAAAAATTTTATTTTTTTAACTAGTGCGGAAAGTGCAGTATCATATTTAAATCGTAATTACAGAGTAACAATAAGCCAAATAATTGAACTGATCAATTAAGAAGACATTATTCAGGAAATATATTTAATTAAGAACTAAAATAACTTGTAAAAATTTTAACTTGTAAAAATTGTAAATTAGATATTTTTTTGAAAGTGCCAACTCAAAATTTATTAGTCAAAATTTAGAAAACCCACCTATTTAACCCGAGATAAAGAGAGCTCAAGCTCAAATTGAAATAATTAAATCAATTTCAATTCATATTAAATTTTATAACTAAACTTCTTGCTGCCATAACAAAATTTAGACTTAGGCTAATAAAGCTTAATTGTTGTAATTCTTTGTAGAGGAAATAAGAATTTTTAATTAGTAAGTGACTTTGTAAAAGATAATAGGAATGTCATTTTAAGATATTAAAAGTTTATTGTAACAAAAAGCAGCATTGAAGTGTTATTTCTTTTAAATTATAAATTTTATTAAGACTTGTATAAAACAAAAGTTACCAATTATTACATTTGGCACACAAACGTGGGGCTCGATTATAAAAAAAAAAATTTAAGAATTAACCTTAAGGCACTTTAGATAAGATTATTAATTAAATATTTGTATTAATATTGTTTACTTTTCAGGACTTTGCAACCATAAGTCAATAATTTTTTTAATTTTCAAAATTTAAATAGAATAAAGGGGAATTTTGAAATTTTAGATAAAGAAATAAAAAAAAAAATGGAATCTGAAACAGGTACATATAATTTAAGGAGGGAGAAAGCGAAAAAAACAGAAAAATTAGAGGAATATAACAAACATAGTAGGTCTAGGAAGGGTACAGCAAGTGAGGAAGCTGCAAAAGGAAAATATGTGACATTAAAAGAAAAAATAGATGAAAGAGAGGAAGAAGCTACAATAGGCCTAATAGAAGTGGAAGAAGGGACAAGCCTAGAAATACAAGAGACAGAAACGGAAGGCACAGATATGCCTATAGAAGAGAGTGAGGTGGAAACCCAAGTAGATGAGGCTAGGGGATTACCACTGATGCAAACCCAACAGAAAAAGGGAAATAATGAGAATGAAGATTTAAGGGAGATGATGAGATCTCTCATGGAAATGAGCCGAAAAGGAAAAGAGGAGATGAAAGAAATGAGTGAGAATATGAATAGACAATTAGATAAGATGGACGAATTAAAAAAGGAATTAAAGGAGAATATAAACGAAGTAAAAGGAGAGATAAAGGAGGAAAATAAGGAGATGAGAGAAGAGATGAACAGAGGATTTGCCTCAAGTAGGTTGGAAATGAATAGGTTGGATAAGAAATTCGAAAGCCTAAAGGAAGAAAATAGGAGAATGATAGAGGATATGAGGGAACAGTTGAGAACAGAGAATAATGATGTAGTAGGAGTTATGAGAAGAGACTTAGAGGAGAAGATAAAGGAGAATTTAGAGGAAACAAAAGAAATAATAGCTGATGTGACAGAGATTAATAAGAAAGAGATAGAGAAGGTAGAAAAAATGACAATACAGAACAGGGAAGAGTTAAGAGTTTTAAATAGGGAGATAGCTATTGAGAAAAACAATAATAATGATAGAATTGACCGATTGGAAACAGAAGGAAGGAGGAATAATGAGAAACAAGGGGAATTGACCCAGAGAATGGAAAAGGTAGAAAAGAAGGTGGAAGAAAATAAAGGAGGAGAAGGCCTAAGGATAATACAGGTGTCATGCGGGAATCAGGAGGAGATGCCAAAATTTAATGGTAGGAATGGGAACCCTATGGAGTTCCTAAAAAGACTGGATAGGTATGTGGAGAGAAAATTTGGATGTAGGACAGGGGAAGGATTTGAAAATGAATGGAGAGGAATCATAGATAGAGCCTTGGAAGTAGGAGCGGCAAGATGGTGGGAATCAATCAGAGAGGAGGTGGAAAATTTCGCGGATTTACAAGATAGGTTTATAGAAAGATACTGGGCCAAAGAAATACAGGAAGGCATCAAAGAGAGAATAGAAAATGAAAGGTATATAGAGGGAAATGGAAGAGCCAGAGCAGATTATTTCATAGAAAGAGTCATAGTTTTAAAGAACATGACACCACCGCAAAATGAGGAAGAGATAGTCCGGAGATTAAGCCGGCATTTTAATGAAAGGATACAGTTGTCAAGAAGAGTACAAAATATAAAAACGATCCGAGAGATGGAAAGGATGCTAAATGAGGAGGATATAGAGGAGAGAAATAAGGAAATAAGACAGAGAAACAGGGGACCATGGAATAGGCCTACCCCTAGAGAGGAACAGAATGGAAATAGATTTCCACCCAGAAGGGGTGAGGAAGGGATGAGACAGCAGGGAAATAGAAGATTTCCAGGACCAGGAGAATTGTATAGAAGGAATGAATATAGAAGTGAAGGACGGCCATATGTCCAGTTTTTTAACAGAAGAATAGATAATCATATGAGGGGGAATATTGAACCAAGACCAGGGCAGGAAAATAATCGAGAAAATAGAGGAGACAGGAATTACAGAACAAATGACAGGAGCCAGAAGGAAGTAAATCAGATAGAGACAAGGAGATGTGTGGGGACAAGGAAGGAGGATGGTGCACATAGTCAAACGGAAAACTAGAGAACACTGGTATCGTCGCCTTGGATCAGGAAAAGGAGCATCAAACAGAACAAATGAGGTTGCCAGTGATAAAATTTGATAAAAGCTCCTACGATAAAATTAAGTTAACTATAAATAATGTATTAATCAGTAGAAAATTTTTAGAACAAGAAGATGAGGAGAGAAATTATAATTTAGGAATTGAAAAAAAAATAATAAACCCAGAGATAGAGATTAAGATGGAAGATACAAGTTTACTAGCATTAATAGACACAGGTAGTAACGTAACATGTATCCAGGAGAAATGGATGTTAGAGAATAAAAATAAAATAGGAAAAATAGAAATCTTACCAATAAAAAATTTAACCATTCGGACTGCAACAAATAAGAAAACTAAAAAGATAAACAAAATGATCATGGTAATAGGAGAAATAGGAGGGGTAAAATATCAGTTTCAATGCCTAGTGGTGCCAGGCTTATTGAGAAAATTTATTATAGGTACGGATATGTTGATGGATGTGGAGGCACAACTTGATTTTGGAAAATGGGAGATGGAGTTTAAATATGAAAACAAATTATATAAATCAAAAATGAGTGTAGATGGGCAGACAAAATTTAAAGGGGAGATGAATAATTTTGAAAATGAGATGGAGGAGGAATTGAGTTGTGATGAACAGGAAGGAATGAATGATATGGAAAAATGGGAAGAATTTGAAACTTTTGGAAACCAGAGTCAAAATTATATTAAAATTGTACAAGAGAAGGGAGAGATAAAAAAAGAGGATATTTTTGAAGGAATAGGGAATGAAGAGGTAACTGAGGAACAAAGACAGGAGATGAGTGATTTAATAGAAAAGTATAAAGAAGTATTTTCAGACCAGCCCGGTTTATGCACTGCATATAAACATAAGATTAAAGTTAGGGAAGATGTACCATTTTACCAAAGAAATTACCCAATTCCTACAAAGTACCAAGATCAGGTACAAAAAGAGATAGAGAAAATGTTGAGGTTAGGTATAATTGAAAGAAGTACTAGTCCATATATTAATCCAATAGTCCCAGTCATCAAAACCAATGGGAAAGTTAGATTATGTTTAGATGCAAGAAAACTAAATGAAATTATAATTCCGGATTATGATTGCTATAGAGGAATAAATGAGATTCTACACAGAGCAAAGAGAGTTAATTGGTTGAGTACCATGGACCTCACTAACAGTTTCTGGCAGGTTGAATTGGAAAAGGAGTCAAGAAAATATACTGCATTCCAACGTAGAGGGAAAACATACCAGTTTGTTGTTACACCCTATGGATTGAAAACATCTCTAGCAGCATTGGCAAGAGCTATGGACAGTATTATGAGGGAGGAATTAGAAGATTTCACCTTAATATATGTAGATGATATAGTCTGTATGTCTGAGACATTTGAGGAGCATAAAAAACACCTAGAAAGGATCTTCCAAATTTTTTTAAAAAACAACATGACCATTAAATTTGATAAATCAGAGTTCTGTAGAAAAGATATTTCATTCTTAGGATATAGATTGACTACAAATGGAGTAAAAATGGATGAAGAAAAGGTTAGAGCTATATTAGAATTTCCCTCACCTAAAAATCCTCGACAGTTAAAAGGTTTTATTGGAATGGCTAATTATTATAATAAATTTATAGAAAAATATTCAGAATTTGTACAACCATTATTAAAATTATTATCTAATAGAAACAAATTTATTTGGACAGAAGAGGAGGAGCGAAATTTTATTAAATTAAAGAAAAAATTTTTGGAAACAAATGTACTTACTCACCCAGATTACCAGAAAACATTTTACCTACAAACAGATGCCAGTGAATATGCCATAGGAGGACACATCTATCAGATTGATGAAAAGGGGGAGAAAAAGGCAGTAATGTTTATGAGCCGCACATTAAAAGGAAGTGAAGTTAAATATTATACCACTGAGAAGGAATTACTTGCTATATTGTTTTGTCTGCAGAAAGCAAGACAGATCATCCTAGGAAGAAAAATTGTGATCCAGACTGACCACCAGGCCTTAACTTTTATTAAGACTTGTAAAATTTTAAATTCAAGATTGCATAGATGGATATTACTAATGCAAGAGTATGATTATACTATTGAACACTGTAAAGGAAAAGAAAATGTAGTTGCAGACCTATTGAGCAGGAACCCTTGTGACAAAAATAAGTTTGAAAGAAGAGACCAAAATTCAGAATTACAAATAAATTATATAGAAAGAGTTATGGATATGGAAATGTGTACAAAATTTAAAGAATTTAGTAAATTACAAGTAGAAGATTTGGAAGTTAGAGAAATAAAAGAAAACATTCAAAATTATCCTCAAAATTATAAAATTATTAATAACTTAGTATACAAAAGAAATAGGGAAAGTTGGAAAATAGTAGTACCAAAGGGAATGATTAAAGAAATAGTGGGTACTTGTCATGAATATTACCTGCATGCAGGAGCTAAGAAATGTCATACCATATTATCAGAGAGCTTCACTTGGAAGAAGATGGGAAAAAGCATTAGGGGAATTATTAAAACATGTAATATTTGTCAAAGAGCTAAAAATGTAACCCAAGGGAATTTTGGAGAGATGAAAGGGATCCAAGTGGAAAAACCAAAGGAGCAATTGTCAATTGATTTTATAGGACCATTTCAAAGAACTGTAGGAGGCTATAAGTATTTATTAGTAATGTTAGATGTATTTACAAAATTCGTTCAAATCTATAAATTGAAAAAGGCAACCACAGGGGAGGCAATTAAATGTTTAGAAAATTATATAGAAAATTTCGGGAGAGTAGAAAGAATACAGACTGATCATGGAACCCAGTTTAATAATAAGAAATGGCTGGAGTATATAAAAAATAGAGAAATGAAACCAATATTTTCTCCAATAAGGAGGCCACAAAGCAATATCGTTGAGAGGGTGAATAAGGAGATCATTAGATGTTTGAGAACATATTGTCATCATAACCATAGAGAATGGGGAAAGTATGTAGAGGTTATTAACCAGGCAATTAATGAAATTCCTCATGAGACTACAGGATACACACCTAACCAGCTACAACTAGGAATTCAGGATGAAAGGTTTTGGCAAAAGGAAATAAAAAATTTTGGCTGGAGTTCAAAATTAATAAATTTAGAAAGACATTTAGAAATTGCTAGGAGTAGAATTAAGAAAAAGGCTCATAAGAGAGCAGAGAAATTTAATAAAACTCATAAAATAGCAGAATTAAATGTTGGGGACAAGGTATTAGTAAAAGAAAATTGGCAACCACAGGGTATAAGAGGTGAGATGGCAAAATTATTTTATATATATGATGGACCTTATGTGATCACCAAGAAATATGGCAAAGCGACTTATGAAATCAAAGATGCTAGAAGCAATAAAATTAGAGGAATTTTCCATATTAGCTTGTTAAAGAAATTTTATGAACCAAGGGAGGCACACCAGGGAGAATCAGATAAATTTCAGATAGAACAAATTAAATAAAAAAAGGGAGAAGTCGAGAGAAAGGAAAATAACAAGGGATAATAAGATGGTAACAACAGGAATGTCTCAGGATATAAAAGTATTGGGAGAAGGAAGCGAATGTAGGAGGGATAGATAACAAATAAACCGGAAATGACAATAGACCAGAAATGACTTAATAATTAAACAAACACTTGAAAAAAAAATATAAAGAAATAAAAAAAAATATGTAAAAATAAATAAAATAGGAAGGGATGAATGAATAAGAACAAGGACCTAACCTACAAACAACCTAGACATGCTATGACCCGGTTAGGCTAAAATTTAAAAAAAAAGGAACACTGTGTCAGAAGATAGATTATATAGATAAATAAAAAGACTTATGATTGGAAAGATTCCATTCTATTAAATTTAAAATAAAGAAAGAAAAAGAAAAAGTTTATAAAATAGACTCTAAGAATCAGAAAATGATTAATGTACGAGATGTTAAGAGTAAGAGTATTGTTGGTTAAATGTTAATTGTTAATTTATTGTATTGTTAGTAGTTAAGTATATCATATGTAATTAGATGGCAGCAGACAAGCAAGAAGGATAGAGTAAAAGTTTACTCCCAAAATGTGAAAATTGAGATAAAAAAAAGGAATTTCGGAATCAAAATTTTTTTTTATCTAAATTTGGGGACTATGTAACATTTTGAAGTAATATCTATATAAAAGGCACTTACCAAATTAAGATAAATATATATAAATAAATTCAGTATGTAAAAATTACTAAAATATACCAGGAACGAATTGTAAACATAACCTAATTTCACTTGTATAGAAAATTCACACGGCCACATTTTAGATCTAATCACAAGATTTTATATAAAAGAAAAAAAACACACAAATCACTATTTATAAAAAATGTATTAGAAATAATTGATAGGTAACAATTTAAATAGAACTATGTAAAAAGACACTTAAAACTTTCACACGGCAAGCTAGTGAAATGTGCTGGAGTAAACACGTTGCATAACGGATTTGTGGAGTTGCGTGCGCATTGACCGGCAACAGATGTTCGTTTTAAATATTTCTCATGGAAATATAATATAAAACAGTTTTGGATTTAAATGCAAAGAAATTTAAGTACAGTTGTTAAGAAGAAGAAGTGTATCCGTAAAGAAGAAGAACATGACATCCGTAAAGCTGTTACTTGCACGGAATAAACGAAAAAATAGCGGAAATTCACGACTTGGCCATTTTTTTCTAACAAAGATAGCGTCAGGACGCAGTTGGAACCAAGCATCGGAACGAGGAAGACGTATTCAGAATTGGCTGTAAAAATTTTATTTTTTTAACTAGTGCGGAAAGTGCAGTATCATATTTAAATCGTAATTACAGAGTAACAATAAGCCAAATAATTGAACTGATCAATTAAGAAGACATTATTCAGGAAATATATTTAATTAAGAACTAAAATAACTTGTAAAAATTTTAACTTGTAAAAATTGTAAATTAGATATTTTTTTGAAAGTGCCAACTCAAAATTTATTAGTCAAAATTTAGAAAACCCACCTATTTAACCCGAGATAAAGAGAGCTCAAGCTCAAATTGAAATAATTAAATCAATTTCAATTCATATTAAATTTTATAACTAAACTTCTTGCTGCCATAACAAAATTTAGACTTAGGCTAATAAAGCTTAATTGTTGTAATTCTTTGTAGAGGAAATAAGAATTTTTAATTAGTAAGTGACTTTGTAAAAGATAATAGGAATGTCATTTTAAGATATTAAAAGTTTATTGTAACAAAAAGCAGCATTGAAGTGTTATTTCTTTTAAATTATAAATTTTATTAAGACTTGTATAAAACAAAAGTTACCAATTATTACAATATATATATATATATATATATATATATATATATATATATATCACTTTCACTATATGTACATCAACAAGAATCTTACTTGGTATTTATGCGAGTTAACTTTTAAAGATTGGTTGTATCTCCACCATCGGGCATCACTGGACGGGGGTTGTAGTAGACTGCGCGAGCTGTGTGGAATTCCCGTTGTCACCAGGTGTGGTATACTGTTATGTTTTATTTTCGGATTCACTGCAATGTGCGAGTCTTTCAAGTTTGTCTTGGGGTTAATTTTGTCTATTAGGTTAAATAATTTATCGTTTTTCGATTTTATTTGTATTTGTTCGTTTATGATATTACTTTTATGTTTATAAATTTGTAGTTGTTTCCAGATTGTCATTTTGAGGCCTTTTTGTACTTTTTTTTATTAGGTGTACATTTTTTAATGTGGGGAATGTGTGTTTGTTTTTGATGGCGTGTGTAGCTAAGTTTGAGTTATAAATTATTCAACTCCAATAATAGACAAAATTAACCCCAAGACAAACTTAAAAGACTCGCACAGTACAGTGAATCCAAAAATAGAACATAACGGTACACCACACCTGGTGACAACAGGAATTCCACACAGCTTCCGCAGTCTACTACAGCTCCCGGCCCAATGACGGAGATACGACCAATCTTTGAAAGTTAACTCGCATAAATACCAAGTAAGATTCTTGTTTAAGTAAATATAGTGAAAGTGATAAGTGAATACAAGCTACAAATATATATATATATATATATATATATATATATTTATAGGTTGGTTTTGGTTGGTAAAGATTATTTAGATTTTTTGGACTAGGAGACTGACAGACTTACCTTGGTAAGAGTCCACTCTGTAGTCTTGAAATAGAAATACATAAAAGCACTTAAACAATGATATATTTCAACCACACAGTGGTCTTTGTCAATCGAAGAGAAAACACAATTTATAATTATTTTATTTCATTCTCTCATATTTCTTTTTGTGTTTTCTCTTCGATTGACAAAGACCACTGTGTGGTTGAAATATATCATTGTTTAAGTGCTATTATGTGTTTCTATTTCAAGACTACAGAGTGGACTCTTACCAAGGTAAGTCTGTCAGTCTCCTAGTCCAAAAAATCTATATATATATATATATAAAAGGAGATATGATCTCTTACTTCTATAAGCATCTACAGTAATCAAATTCCATGTAAATCATTCAAAGAAGGTTGTATTGTCCGCAATCTGAATATCTGAACAAAAAACATGCAATCACATATTGTATGATCTTTGCCAAGAAAGAAGATCAATTATTGTTTATAATACTATCATAATATCGAATACATTAAATTTTTGTTCCGTGAGAGAAGACTCTATGGTTTTCTATAATTAGTCATGGGAAATCAAGCAATCAAAGAGTTGATTGTTTTGTAAATGTTTTGAATGATTTGATTGATTAGTAAACAGCAGGCATTGTTGTGGCATTTCTTATCTTGCAATTATTCTCATTCATTTCAGTTTAAAAACAAGTTAATAATCACATAATGCAATATATCAGGTAAATATTAAATAATGCGGTCTCTAATAATTATTATGATAAATAATGAATCTATCTCATGATATTTAGTAGAGTAATGAGGTTTTAAACTTATAATTATTGAATACCTTGATTATGGTAAATGAACTAAATCAGATTTTCAGGGTATTTATTTTGATTTATCTCATTCGAGTTATATATAAATATGGGTAGACCATCGACGAAGGTGCTTTTTAATGAGAAAAATTCATTCCTTCCTATCCGATGATGCTCGTTCTAAGCAGCTTAATCACGCAAGAATTAAAAAAAACCTATTCGTTTTATACTTATTTTTTCTGTGTTATTTTTGTGTGTTGTAGAACACTATATAAAATAAATGCTGAGATTGTTTATTTTGCTTATTAATTATCTTATAATTCATAATCCTTATACTGTATTAAAAAAAGTCCTCTAAAATCTTTTTTTAAAAAATTCAAATATCTCCAAACAGAAGCAAAACATTCAGATTGAATACAAAACCTCCTTTTTTTTGAAGTCGGTTAGTAAAAATATTTTAAATAAAACAATTGTTTTAATTCTTGAATTTGAAATATAGTTACTCATTAACTATATTACAAGAAAACGTAACACCATACTTAATATATATATATATGCTGATACGTATTCCTTCACGTATATATATATATATATATAAAGAACTAAGTCAAATACAAATACAAGAATTATAATTGAATTTAATTTATTGTTTTTTTTGTGTGTTTTCTCTTCGATTGACAAAGACCACTGTGTGGTTGAATTAATTATCTACTCGATGTTGAAATATTTCAAATTATTTTACATTTGAAGAAAATTAAACAGTATGCAAAACGAATTTTTGGCAAAGTTCTCAGAGTTATAAAAATACAAACATTCAGATGGTTTCCTTGTAAATGAAATATATGACATTTAGGCAAATAAAAGTCTATATGTAGTGTACTTGTTTACGTATTACAAATTAATTACTGTTTTGCACCAAAACCTAGTTAGGTTTTTTTTAAACTAAATACTTCTATTTTATCTGAAATGGCTTTTGACTTTCATTCAACGTTACTTTCAATCGACGTTACTAACTCGACGAAAATCCGCAACGAATTATTTAAGGTTTAGAATTCATGAGGTTAAACCTTATCCCCATAGCTAGCATCTTGGCAGAAATATTCATAAACGACAGAACAAAACAACATTTTACACAACAATAAATTTTCAGATAACATCATTTATTGGTACAGATACATCGACAATATTATAACATTATACAAAGGCAATACACCCGAGCTCACATACTTTCAAAACAACTATTCCATACACCCAAAACCAACATACACCACTGAAACAGAACAAAACAACTTAATTCCATACACCCAAAACCAACATACACCACTGAAACAGAACAAAACAACTTGATTCCATACACCCAAAACAAATATACACCACTGAAACAGAACAAAACAACTCTCCTAACTTCCTGCACCTTACAATTAAAGGTACAGACAAACAAACACATAAATTCAACTTATACCAAAAGCCCAACAACACCGATACTACCATTCACAACTCATCAAACCACCCACACTAACATAAAATAGCCCCTTACACCATGATATATGTCCTGCTTTAAACACCGTTAAACAAAGAAGAATACTACCAAGAATTAAACACCATAATACACATACCATAAACTAATGGATACAACAGAACAATAATTGACAAATTACACAACCGCCTAAAAACAAACTCAGTAACCCAAATACAAATACACAACACAACAAACCCATAAAATACTTAATAATACCATACAAATTATCCAAAACCCACAAATCTAACCAACACACTACGAAAATACAATTACAAAATAGCCTACTCCACACACAACACTCAATAAACAATTAAAACCCAACAACTAATTCAATGACATTTACAATGCCACTGTAGTTTACAAACTACATAACAGTTCTTGTCCCAGTTTTTACACAGGCCCCAAAGGGAGGTCATTTTTCACACGCTATCAAGAACATATAAACACACTAACAAACAATAACTAACAACCAAACTTCGGCAAACATCTTTTATCCACAAAACACGGCCACATAAACATAACATCCAATCTACAAATTCTTCATGGACAATACAAAAAAAAACCAACGTTATACAACGGAACAATACAAAATATACAAACATTTAAAACTAAACCCTACACACATACTCAACACCTAATTACATTATAACTCACACAGACTTTTTGACAACATAACTCCTAATACTCACCAAATACAATCACACCCCCACCCAACCTATGAAAACCTAGAGATGTTATAGTCTGAGTTGACAATGGGACAAATCCCCCAAAACTGCTATCCTCAACAAATATAAGTGCTACTATAGGTAACTTATTTAGGTAAAAATATAGTCTTAATGATATTTAAAAAAAATTGTGTTATTAAATTATTTGATCTAATGTGTAGAACACGAATATCAAATGTTTTCCCATGGAAAACATGGAAAGTTTCTTTTTTTCACATTTTAAATGTTAGTCGATACTAGCATTTATAGTGTGAACCGGATGTGCAGTAGCTACAGCGCACTGCACTACGTCAGTCAGTTTATGTTATGCTAAACTTAAAATGTAAATACTATACTTTTGGTTATAATTTTATCCATTACTATATAACTGCATTAAAATATACCTATGAAGTATCCAGTCAGAATAGATTTGTTTGTAATTTTGTAAATATTGATTCTTATTGCCGATGCAGAAAATTACAACCAAATCTATTTTAATGTAGGTACCGGTATATGGTAAAGTTGTCTAAAATTATAACCAAATCTAGACCTAGTAAAGTGCGCTGTAGCTACTGAGTGTCCGATTCGCGATATAGCCCTACATTCCATTACAGACTAACTTTTAAAATGTGAAAAATTAACTTTGACTTTCTGCAGAAAGAAGTCAATACTGGTTATCTACACATTAAAACAATTTTAACACAATAAAAACGATTTAAAATATTTTTTGAAAGAAACCGACGTCATTAAGACTATATTTTTACCCTTCTTTAAATGTATTGTCTTGCTTGGTGTATTGAGAATTATTATTCATCATTTGTCGCCCATTCAACATTATTGGTAGTATCTGAAAAAAAGGGTATAACTTTGATTTTTTTTTTCATTCTCAAAAATGTTGTACAAGAATAAGTTTTGATATTTAATTAC
Source organism: Prosapia bicincta (assembly GCA_036971475.1). NCBI lineage: Eukaryota > Metazoa > Arthropoda > Insecta > Hemiptera > Cercopidae > Prosapia > Prosapia bicincta. Next base: position 127,075,121 of record JBAIZL010000002.1, on the reverse strand, counting down.
CGTGACCATGTGTACGATTTTAGTGAAAATAATTATACCGGCCGGCGCAGAAAATCATCAGGGATACGAAGAAAATAACAAAAACTCTCACTCAGGAAAATAAATACCATTTATCAGAATGAAGTTTGGTAAAAAAATCTGTGCAGAGTAGACAGAAATACACTATGTTCGCACATCAACAGCACGCCGTACTACGTATATGTATATTTAAATATACCTATTGTTGGTTTTGCAACCTAATTAATTGAGTATCAATAAATTGAAATGATAACATGTACTTTCCCTGGAAGACCACCCGTTTTAGATAGAACTGGAAAAGATTTAAATGCGGGCAATAACCTTGAGTAACAGCATTAGTATTTACGTTCAAGTTAGAACTAATACTTAAACAGCTAAAGTTTACCCAAAGCTGCTTCACAGGACTTGCGATCACTGCCAAAGGCGGAGACACTTTTCTGTAACACTAAACTGTTATATTAATATATTGAATCACACAAGTTCTTAGGCATGAGTGAACTCATTAAACTGATTCAAGTTTGCTTACACTTTAAATGTTATAAGATTGCACACGCGGTTAAACACAATGTTCACTCTCACAATGGTAATTACTGGATTGCTCAATAGGCCTTCAATGCATGTAACTTGGAACTTTGCACTAACACTCTGTTAACGCAGCCTTAAACAACGGCAGTTACTAATAAAAAGAACTAAAGGGTTTATTTCCTTACTAAACTGTGAGTGTCTAACATTAAATAACGGTATTTGCCAACTTGCGGTGGTTTTACACGAGATCAAGCAAAGTGAGGTGTGGGCAAGACAAGGAAAAGATAACTTAGCGTTACACCACAAGGAAAACTGTAGGTCAGAGAGAGCCATCTGGAGTGTAACTGGGTAACCCTAACATTGGAGTGTAACTGGGTAACCCTAACATCATTTATATAGCGGCAAACAAGATTCAAAATTCACCGCACTCCAACACGTTAGATCTAGTTTTCAACACCTACAAAGTCTCCAGTTAGGATAGATTTTGTTGTAACTTTATAAATAACTGTATACCTATATTAAAATATACCTGTAAAGTGTCTGGTCAGGATAGACTTGGTTGTAATATTATACAGCATTACATTATCTAATAAGACAACTCTACTTCTGCCAGGTGATGTCACTTGATCTCTATTCTAGCCTTACGTGTTTACATTTGGTTAAACATAAAAAATTATAACTAAATCTATCCTGACTGGATACTTCATAGGTATATAAAATTAACCTTCCGTGGCAATAACAAACAATAATTACCAATATAGCTTCAGAACATGTTTTTGATTCGTTTTATAAGCATTGTAATGAGGGTAGGCAATGTGCATTTTTACCAGCACTATTAGCACCACATATAGGGCAATTACAATTTTCCAACGTTATTAATTTTTGGAACGTGAGCGAGAGTTGTAATAATTTTTTTCCTATCCCTAATGAGTTTCTGCGTCGGCCGGTATAATTTCTTTCGCTAAAATCGTACACGTGGGCACAGTAAATACAAAAAATTCTAAGCAGTGTCTCTTATGTATTACTATATTAGTTTGTTGATTCCATCATCACGTGTGTATATATTTTTATACTTAAAATACTGCACTAAGGAAGAAACAATCGATTAAAGTTGCTTTATAATAAGTAAATGCTTAAAATTTGTCATTAGTAAAACATACCTTAATAAAGGAAGGAAAAACATTTGAAACTAAAGTAAGGAAGAGATTATAATATCAGTAAAAGGTATTCACTTAGGTTAGATTTGGTGATAATTAAATTAATAACTAGAAAAGTACTAACTCCGAAAATGAACAACAATGATTAACAACGCATTACACAGTAAACCTTTACGCGATCAATAACGCTCGGAACATTATATTTTAATAATATCACATTTGAAACAGATATTATCTATTCAGGTTAGGATAATCTTATTCTAAACAATAAACATGTCATTTTAGGCCTCGCAAAAGAAATGTTTGTGATGTGAATTAAAGTTTATAAATGTCAAAAAAAAGAAAACGTTTATAAAAAATAACATAAATAAATGCAGACATATAATGAAAAAGAGAATAAAAAATACACCTTTCACAAATTAAACTACAAGCACCAATAGAATACTCAACGCCTTACCTAAAGTACACAAAAAGACATACCTATACGTCCACTAATAAATAACACATCAACGCCGTCACAAAAAATGGCGAAACACCTCGACAGAGTAATAAGAAATAATATCACACTTCATAACTACAACCTAAAAAACAACATAGACCTTATACTGCGGCCAATCAACACTAGACCCTCTTTTGCTATAATCAGTATAATCCTCCATCAACGCGCATGCGCGTAACGCCACAGCTGAGAAGCGATGTAGGGTTTACAGCAGCAGTGGGGGAAGTAGTAATGACAGTCAAGATGCCTGACATAATGTATGGAGTAGGGATGGGCGAATCAGTTATTTTCGCAAAACAAATGTGTCATTAAATGAAAAACCATATGCTTTAAAAACCAAAATAATGAGTAATTTTTTAAGAAAAAACCCAACCTAACGGCAAGAGCTTTAAAAAATTACTCTATTTTCGTTTCTCATCAGTCTATAACCTTCAATTATTTAAACTGCAACGACAAAAAAATTTGTTTTCATCACAAAAAATAAGATCCATTAAAACTAGAATGAATCTAGTTTTATAAAATCTTTTATGAAAAATTTTAGAGTGTAGGCCTCTTCAAATCATTTAAAAACTTAAAACGTACATTCACACTTTACACAATTCCACAACCTTCCTTTACTTTACTAGGATTCCTAAAAATAATTCCAAGAGACTGTCCTCTCTTGGAACTGTTTTAAAAAAATTGAAATTGAAGTTCGGGATTTGAACCAGAAACTTACGATTAGTAAACTTGTTCCTTACCCACTAGGTTCTACTGTTATCGTTGATACTATTTCTTTTATTACACTCTCTCCCTACATTCTCTTCTCTCTCACGTCCCCCCACTCAAGGAAACGAGCTGAATGTTGCGTATGCTAGTAGATGAAAGATCCTAACAAACGAAAGTCTACAGCCACTCAACCGTGCACCTGAACTTGGACACATTAACTGATCTCGTTGATCCCAGCAGGCGAGCAACGTAAGGCAAATACTGTCTTTTGATTGGTCGTGTAGCTCTTCCCACTCCACTAACAACAAACTGTCATCATTGTGAATCATGACACACGTTCCGTATTTTATATATTTTTCGTGCGCTGTATCAGTACCTACGTTGTATTAGTAGGTACTAGCTGTATACATGAAATATTTGTAAATTATTTCTTCAACCTACCTTACCATTTGTTACAATAACAACAACACTTTTTCTGTGTTTTATAACATTTAGGTTATAATTTTGTATAACATTACTATCTATCTATATTAAAATATACCTATGAAGTATCCAGTAAGGATAGATTTGATTGTAATTTTCTGCATTGGTAATAAGTCTAAATATTTACTAAAATTACAACCAAATCTATCCTGACTGAATACTTCGTAGGTATACTTTAATAAAGGTAGATAGTAATGTTGTATAAAATTATAACCAAACCTATCCTGACTGGATACTTCGTAGGTATACTTTAATAAATGTGGATAGTAATGTTGTATAAAATTACAAATCTAGGCGTAGTGCTGTGCGCTGTAGCTATTGCGTGCCCAGTTCACTGAGTTCACGCTATAGGCCTACATGCCATTACAACCTAACACTTAAAATGTGAAAAAAGTAACTTTCCGTATTTTCCGCGGAAAAAAATTGATAATCGAGTTCTACACATTAAAACGAGTAATTTAAAAACAAAAAAAATTTTAGAACCAACGCCATTAAGACTATATTTTTACCGTTCTTTTAAGTACATTTTAAAAAAACGGCACCAGCGACAAAAAATTTTGGATTCGTGTCTAGGACGTAAAAATACATAAGAAAAATAAAAGAATATGACGAAAATAGCGGTAGTCACACGTCAAAAAATGTTAGTTTAGGTTATGTTTTTAAAAGTATATTTTAAAAAAACGGCACCAGTGACAAAATGTTGGTGGATTCGTGTGTAGGACGTAAAAATACATAAGAAAAGTAAAAAAATTCAGGAAAATAGCGGTAATTGCACGTCAATATAATTACAAATTTTATTTATGGATTAGGTATTTATTTAATGATTAAAAGTACCTATTTATTTTAATAATACTTAAAGATTGACTACTATTCTTTACCCTTAACATTTTGTGGGTTTTAACGGAAATAAGAGAAATTCAAGTCTGTCAATTATTACATCAACCACGTCATTCTATTTTTGAAGGAGATGTTGAAAACAGCTTTTTGGCACTCCAGGTTTTGGGTTGAATGAAAATACAAAACCATCTAGCTTTTACCTTTGATAAATCTGGAGGATTTTTTTAAAAAGTTTTACTACCTATATATATATTTTATAAAATATAGGCATATAGTGTATATACATTTTGTTTTTGTATGGGGTGGAGTCAAATTTTATTATTTTAGAGAAAAGTTGTGATTTTGGTATTTGTTAATATAAAACATTATATGTTTCACATTATATTATAATATGTAATAGGCACCTCCATTATATTATATAAATGATATAGCCTACTCTATTTGATGATTATGTACAAGTACATGTTATAATATTTTGGCACGAATTAAACGCTCCAATTTTTAACTATAATAATACAAACATTTCATTTCCGGTGAGTGCAGGGCATTTTACATCAGTAAGAAAAACCAAAATGCTTTTGAGTATTTTACATTAGAATGATCCGAATTCAACAAAATTTTGTATACAGGCTCAATTTGACGTCTTTAAGCAAATTTCAAAATTTGTTTAGCTCATTTTCATCGGTTTTTTAGTATTTGAGGCCTATTTACTTTATTTTAATGCATTTATTTCGGCTTGCATGACTGAGATCGAAATATTTTTTTCTAAAGGCTCTACGAATTTGACAGTTGATGGGGTGGGAGGAGCTACGCTACCAATTAAAAGGCAGTATTTACCTTTTATTGCCCCGCCTTCTGGGATCACTTGGACTTGATAGATCACACGGGAATTCTTGTGGATTACCACTTTTGAAAACATATTACATAGTTAGATTGTTCTATAAATAAACGCTTTCTGCATTGGATATCTCTACATATATTTCAAGATAGTTTGTTGTTTCATTTCGCAGGTAATTTATCACAGAATTTACCTAATATCGACCATCTCTTGCTAGTCAGTATTTTGACAGTCCTAATCATGTTTCTGGGAAAGTATTTATACTGACCTTCTTCCTCCCTTCTCACCTCCTGCGATCTCTCCATGCCAAATACACGGTTACGTGACATGCACTATACACAAAAAAATTAAAAAAACACACATACCAAATAACTCCACACTAGCTTCATTTGACATAACCAACCCATACACCAAGAAAGAATAAATATACTAAACAAATAAGAAAGAAAACACACCCCACAACATACCCAAAGGAATAATCACTTCTCAGAATTACTTCACATGGAACAACAACAACAAATACTACACTCAAAATAAAGGCCTGCCAATAGGATCCCCCATTTCAAGCATATTTTCAGAAATATTTATACATAGACTCGAACAAAAATATATCATAAATAACAACAAATAATCTATTGGTATAGATACAAAGATGACATCTTAACATAGGTAGCATAAGACAGACACCTTCCCCAAAGACATAAACAAATTACACAATAACATGAATTTTACACTGGAAACAGAACAAAATCAACTTCCTAGATCTCACAATAGCAAAATAATAAACACATATTTAAAATATACTGAAAGCCCACCACCATTGACAGAACTATAGACAATACTTCCAATCACCCCATACAACACAAACATTCCGCCTTCCACTCCATGATACACAGACTAATCAACATACCCATTAACTATGAGGACAAAATAATCAAAACTCAATACAATAAAATACATAGCGTATAAAACAGATACAAAAACGACCTGATAGACAACATAATGCACAAAAACAATGTTCACATAACACAAAAATACATAGCATCAACATACCACTTCAACACATCACAAAAAATAACTTTCTCACTCCACAAACTTAAATACAAAGTAGCCTTAAAAATGTTTAACACAACTAAAAAACACCTACACAGTACAAAAACACACCAGAACAAACATGACAGGGCAAGGGTATAAAGATCACATGCAACGACTGTCCCAGCTTTTACACAGGTCAAACAAGGAGAAACTTTAACACACAATTCAAAGAACAAATAAAAACATAACCCAAATTGAACTACACCTTACATATACAGAACACACTACACAAATATAGACAATAATCTAAAAATCTTTTATTATGTAAAAAAAACAACAAACTAAATACATCAGAAAACTTGAGATAAACAAACACCAGCCACAATACATTCTAAACGACATAATACTAACAATCAAATGTTAGATATTTGGACACACAATTAATAATTACTCCATGAATAATAATACACCAAAGACTCACACCAATACAACCTGAGCAACAGTTTTGAGCGTGACTCACAGCATTGAACAATGCACTGATCTAGTGCAAAACGCATCTGCTGTAAAATATCAGTAAGTATTGTTTTCTTTCTTTGCCAAGAAATACTAAAAATAGTATTTTATATTAAACAAATTGCAGTGGAATTTCTGTTTACAAATATACAGTTTGCTTGCAGCACATGAATGCTTACTTTTATTAAAACTAAATCTATCCTAACTAGATTATTTATTATGTAATTTTAAAGTAGATATATAATACTTTGTAATGCTGTGTATAGGTACTTAATAATTTTTAACATATTATTTATGTATGTAAAGTGAATTTATGTTTACTACAACACCATTGTTTGTAAACTTTATTATCCATATTAGTTGATTCCATCTTCATGTTAGCTACAAGTTTTCAATTATATATTTATTAAACTTTTAAATGTTTTAAAAAACTTGCCTATAGTAGCACTTACTTTGTTTGTTGAGGACGGCCGTTTCGGGAGATGTGTCCCATTGTCAACTCAGACCGTAACTGAAACGGCCATCATCAACAAACAAAGTAAGTGCTACTATAGGCAAGTTTATTAAAACATTTAAAAGTTTAATAAATATATACTTGAAAACTTGTAGCTAACATGAAGTACCTCACGTGAAGATGGAATCAACAAATGTATATTTTTATGTTATTTTATTATTTAGTAACATTATACATTTTTATTATACAACTTTATTTTAAAAGTAGTATTTATGTTTTGTCCCTACTAAAATCGACAGTTTCTTGTTTAGAAAAGACTTGAGTAACAGTTGTGAAAATAAAAGATTAATAACCTTTGGTGGCATGAAATGTCTTCATTAACATGTAAAAAATAATACAAATCAAATAGTAAAATCTTAAACAAAACCAAAACTACCCACTTTAAAAAAAACATACAATAAACGTCCCACAATGCGTTCAAGAATAATTAATAACCACCAATCAAAATTGGTCAAATAAAAATAGAAAGCCCAACATATTTGAGACATGTTATTTAAAATATGAGATTAAGACAGCAATAGCAACCTAACTGCCACATGTTTTAAACGTTGTTTCCCATTGGAGCCATGTCACTTCATATTATAGAGTATCAACTAAATTCTTTACAGGCCTATAAGATTCCATTAGAGACACATTTTATACCCATATTTTAATTCAGATACTCCAAATGGTATCTCGTTATTAATGTTTGAATTTTTTGAAGAACATTATGTTTTAAATGACAAATTTGTGTTTAAAATTTTTCATTGTAAACAAGAGTTATTACACTTTCAGTATTTCATGTTTTACTCTTATCAGATATTTTATTCAATAAATAAGTAAATACAGTAGACTTCTGATTATTCGAAGTAGATGGGACCAATACCCCCTCCGATAACGAAAATTTATATTTCACCTTTCCTGTGGATTAGAGAAAACTCTAATCTGGAGTGCTAATGAACCCTAATACTAAAATACGTTTAGAGAATTGTATTCACTATAGTACATAAATTTAATGTTGCTTTGGAATATATTGTTTATCACAATCGCTACATTTTTTTTGTTGGAAAAAGCTACAAGTGTCTTCTGCATCTGCTAGTTTTTGTTCTACGGTCTTTTAGACGTCTTAGCAGATCTGTTATCATGGTGTCTCTTACCTTATATAGAGTGTTACGTCATAACATGTTTTATTGTCAATAACTTACGTTCATCTTTACTCATCCATTGATGTATACCCGTATCATCGACATTTTCAAAACCTGAAAGTGTCTTGATAAAAATGTCAAACCTGTTTTTTCTTGTAGATCAATGGCACAGCAGCAGTTTTATTATGACTTAATTAATGTGTATTCTTTTATTCAGCAACCCCGCACATAACGTTTTTAGCCGTATTTTTTTAGAAAGCCTACAATTCTTTCTTCCCTTTCAGTCGCTTCCAAGAGTGATTGTGCGAAGCTACTTTGTTTAATTGCAAATAATTTCAATTTTCTTTCAAATATATCAAATGGTTTGAAATAGAAATAGACTAGAAATAACGGAAGCCCAAAAATCGGGACTCAGATTTTCAAGACTCTACTATATTAAAAAAAATGTATTTTATAAAAATCCTAGGGTCGGTTAACCTGCTTACAAATATACGTGATTTGTTTGTTATTGTTGTAAGCTGTTTATAGAGAAATTCAGTAGTTATGAAGATATAATATTAAAGATTTTAAATGTTTTAAAATTTAATCTTGAGATTTTAATTTAACAAGGTCACTTTTGTTATTAATTTAGATCTAATGCCTGGAGAAAGAATATAGCAATTTAGTAATTATTTCTTGCAATAATTTGTTTTCAGTTTTTATGTTGTACATCTTGAGGGTTTTTTTATAAATGACTACTTTTGGTATCACTTGTAACGTAAATAACATTTCCAAACTCATCAATTATAGCAAATATTTTCATTTAAAAATATATTTCTAGTTACAAAATTGTTAAGAAAATGTAAATTACAAAGTTAAAACAATTTAGTAGTAAGAAAATATTTAAAATTAATTTACAAGAAATGTTTAGATGATCAGAATTGAAATGATACGGCACATAGTGAACTAACCGTTACTTTAATTTCCTTCACGGCACATCAGGTAAATTAAGACCTTTGATCTAGTATGCTCTTGACAGATTGATGTTACATTGACTCTTGTGTTTTTTAAACGGTTCTTTATTATTTGACAGTACACACATTGTGGGGCCTTACCTCCAGATTTTCTAAAATTAAATCAAATTCTGTGTAAGTTCCACTTCAAACAATTAGATTTTATATAAGTAGTATAGTTCTTAAATCAATAAATTTCTAAGTAATTTATTCAAGTAAAAATAAATTTTATAAAAACTTTTCATAATTTGGTAACAATCTTATTTGGATTTTGACTCTGATAGGACATTCTTGACCAAATATATTTTTTATACTCTGCTTGAGAGGTATGGATGAATTTTAAATTGAAGCTCTTTTCAATAGGGACATTGATAATATTATATCTTCCTAACTTTTTATAAATCTTCCCAAAGAAACCCTTCACATAAGGAAGCTTAACATAGGTGTTAACCTCTTCTCCTTTCCCTCCAGTACACAAGATCTTTACCTCTGTCAGAAGATGGAAAAGAGTAAAGTTTTGAAAATATTCTTTTATTAATATGAAATGTAATAAATCGATAAAGATAACCACTAAGCAATAAATATTCTTGTACAAGTTTCAAATTTCTAAGATGAAAGGATGTGGTAAGTCAAGGACTTTATCAACAAGAGAGTATAGCATTCCACATTTCTGTAACATCGGATAATCTGATAATTAACGAATTTGGGCTAAAAAGTAGATTTATGAGTTTACCACACCGTTTGATAATCCAACGTTCCAAAAAATTAAGTTTATTTTCACTTTCAATTTCATAACTAAACTGAAGCCTTTCATCGTAATTATTATATTTGTCAAGTAATTCCTGTAGTTTAGCAATAGGAACAATAGTGTATACATTGTTTACACCTCACCCAAAATAAATTGGTTTAAAACTTAAATTAGCCATTAAATTAGAGGGCCCCCCTCACCAAAACATATTTAGAAAGTATTGTAGCCACAGTAAAACTCTTAAGGGTTTTCTATCTGAGGGAAATAGTTAGAAACCTACTCTGCGATATCAGACAAATCATTAATTAGCATAAAAACCATATACTAAAATCTATGTATTTTTTACATCATGAATTACATGAAAATCAGGCATTTCGTTTTAGATTATAAACAACGGAAATGGTTTATTTCACATTTATAGTTACTTTAGAGAAAAATTTTCACATTTCCATATTTTTAAGGAGCTTAATTCCCAAAGCCCCCTTCAAATCCGCCACTGACCAAGAGCAATTTAAACAACATTGACCAAAACGAGAACTAACCCCACTTAAAAACTATACCACAAAACTTCCTGTTCATTCTTTTCTTTTATCACATCCCAGAACACATGACATACAATAAAAATAGCACCACTTATTTGGACCTTTTTTTAGTATGATCAACTACAAGACTACCTTAGTTAAATAAAATACTTTTGCATGCCTTTCTTTAAAGTATGGATACTAAACTCCTACACTATAGATGTATTTTTTGGTCATGATATAAAGAAAGCACTATCACTACTCGTGATAAGCATGCATTTTCTACTTGTATTGAAAGAATCATGAACTATTTTAAAAGTCTTTTTATGAAAAAAAAGAATAATAAGTAACTGTTTATTGTTATTAGCACCTAAGTAAATTTGAGAATATCTTTCATATTGTTATTTTGTATAATTTATTTCATGAGTAAAAAGTATATTAACCAGTTTATTCACTGGTGCCAATATTAATTGACAATTTGGAAAAATCTTTAATTTGCTGGGAAAATATGAAGTCGAGACAACTAAAAAACCTTAAAGTCATAAATGTTTTTACCTAAGGAAGCTGGTTAAAGATCAAAGAAATCTTTGTAGCCAACAAATATTTCCGTGTCTCCTGATTCCTTTTGCTACTGCCTGATATAGCTTAATGTTGTTGGATGTATGATTTATGAGCAAGGAGCGTTTGGTTTAATTGGGTGGGTTGTTCACTATATATTGGAATAAGGTAATAGATTCGAAATATGTGTGGCCATTTAAGATATAAGTGTGGGTTTAACAAATAAAACCCCAAGCACCCATACTAAACGCATTACCTAAAATCCACAAAGAAAACACCCATTCCCTCACTAATCAACCACACACCACCAACTTTATATAAGCTAGCATATCCATAGATAAACTTATCAGAGACAACACACAATTTAACAACCCTACATCTATACGCAATAACACTAATCTAATCCATCAAAGTTAAAGACACTCATATATATCACACTACTTCACCATATCGTCAGTTGAAATAAAAAACCTATACATCAACATACCCATTAAACAAAGACTTCAAATATTACAAAACATGCTCACAACAAACAAAACTCCATAAAAACTCAGTCAAGAAATCATCACACTCATGAAAATCATACCAACACAAATTCTATACACAAAACGATGGGCTGCCAATGGGTTCAACAAACATATAGACAAAATAATTTACTACCTTTGATATGTAGGCAACATTTTACTATTATACAACAACAAACAGCAAATCAAACATCAATACTATCCATCAAAACCTAACATTTACTCTCAATTCAGAAGACAACAATAAAATAAACTTCCTAGAACTTACAACCACTAAACACAATATCAAAATATCCAAGAAACCAAAAACCACTGATACCATCATACGCAGCACCCAACACAACTCAAACAGGCTGCATTCAACCATATGTTACAGCGCCTAATCAATATACCCATGCAACACAAAGACTAAGACGAAGAACTTAACACAATAAAATACATTGTTCAAAAAAACAGCTACCAATATACACTTATAGATAACATACTCAAGAAAATTAAACATAAACAACACCATCCAATAGGTATATTCACAAGTCACAACAAACAATAAAAACAAATCCATCACTTACCACAACAAACACACACGTAAATATTGCTTCCACATTTAGAAAACTCAAAATATCATACAAAACAACAAACACTTAAAGATAACACATACAACCCTATCAACAACAAACAGAAAAATACAATATATTTAAGTATATACAAAATAACGTAACAACTGCCCCACCTTCTACATTGGCCAAACTGGTAGATCATATAACACAAGATTCAAAGAGGATATCATCAACATAAAACCTAAATAAAAAATTCAGGTTCACAACAAATGTACAAAACAACCATACTAATTAAAATTTTATCCACATATTAAACCATAGTGAAAAACTAACCCCTACAGACAAATTTGATATATTCAAACTACACACAACACAAAAATAACATATCTTAAATGACCATGCACATTTAGAATCTAATAAATTATTAAATTATATAGTAAACAACCCGTTTAAACCAAACAGCCCTCTACCATTATAAATCATACATCCAGCAAACTTAAGCGATTGCTGGCAATAGCAGGTCGCCTTCATCAATGAAACAATTATTTCTAACGTGTCAGCAATTAAGTTAAAAAGTATTCACTCAGTTACGCAATAATTTCTTATAATTTAATTGGTGATTTCAAGATGATTACAACAAGCAACATAATATTCTTTCTTTACAGCGTACAATCTGCCATAGTAGTTCCAAATGTGACAAGCAGAGCCACACTTATAATGCTTTCAAAAAGTTTGTTTTGCTGTAATTACACAAACACTGCCTGTCATGTTTTTACCTACCTCACTAAACAGATCAAAGTTTGCATCATCCTTCAAATAATTCACTTCAACAACTTTCTACCAATAAACTTACAATGTTCTAAAGACATATTTCATGAAGTAACAAGGCTTTACAGTCATAATATATCTTAACTAATAAAAATCAGAAATGAGAATTTATCTGTATGACAATGAGTAATGTACATTTCTAACATGAATATTATGACTAAATTTAGCTAGAGTAGAATATCACATTGTGCACATTTGTAACGTTTTACTCAAATGTGTACTTACCTAACATATATATAGAGAACAGATATACCAGGAGCAGAATAATCACACTATCCACATTAATAAGGTTTTTTTCATGTGTACACCCCATGATACAGATAGAAATATTTAAATATTGTCCAGGACAGCTGGTATTCCTTCACATTTAGATTTAAAGTACTCTAATAAAGGTTGATTGTATATTATAAGGTTAATTTGTTATTATAACACTATTGTACGAGGTGTGATAAAAAAATATGGTGAATGAATTTTTATAGCTGCAACTGGTGACATCCATATGATGTAATTTGCTTGCTAGCTCGATTTGTTGAGACAAGCAGCAACAAGTTTAAGTCAGTTGACTGCCAGAGCCGCTAAAGTGAAGTAGTGTTTGTCATGTCCATTGTCCATTAGTAATGTTCGGGGCGTCCATTAGCCTCAAAAACAGATGACAATGTGCAAAAAGTAGAACAAATGGTTTGTTCGAAGAGGCAAATGACTATTCGAGAGCTATCAGAAGATCTTAAAATCTTGTACTGCTCAAAAAAAATGGGCGAATGGCTTTCTTCTTTATCACAACAATGCGCCATGTCACACCTCCCTTCTCATTTGCGAGTTTTTAGCCCAAAGAGTGTTCCTGTCTGTCCACATCCACCATAATCACTCATTTTAGCATAATGCGATTTCTAGCTCTTCCAAAAATTACAACTGTCCTTAATGGAAAACGTTTTGACATCACTCCTGATATTGAGAGGGCCACAACCTAGCAGCTAAACGCCTTCCAGAAATGTTTCTCATCATGGATACAACGTTGGGGTAAGTGAATTGCCAGCCAAGGATAGTTCTTTGAAGGAGATTAAATCGAATTTGATGTGTTTATTACTTTTTGAAAAAAAAAATATTTACCGTAATATATAATCCACCTCATATGTATCAAATAGTTCATGTCTTAGTTAAAGTTGAGTAAACATATCTTTAAAAAATAAATTACCCTACCATGTTATTTAGAGTTTTGATTTCTCTTGCTATATTATGCTACAGCCGGGATTCCCTCTTTATGAATCCCCCATCTACAGCAGAGATTGACTAATTTAAAAACAATTAATATTTGGTTGATTTGATAAGATAACACAATTTATTAGACAACATTTATTTGAATATAATAGTTTATAAAATGAGAAAAAGGTAATATGTCCTATTACAATGCAAATATGCCCATTTCCTATACTTTTATCACATTGTAACCTCTTCGTTATTGTTGTATAAATTGCTTTGGTATGCATGGCAATGATGAAAGTAGTATAACAACTGTAGTATACTAATTTTAAAAATACGTAACTAAGTGAATACATAATTGCTTACGCGTTTCAAAAAATTCGTTCTTTTTACGAAGCTAACAATCTACTGGCGGCATCGGATAGGTATAAAGGCTCTAACGGGAATGGATTTATGACTGTGAAATGAGGTGAGTTGTTTTGGTTGTATGTCATATAATAGAAAAGGCTGTTGACTTCAAAATGTGTGTCATCATTTAATACATTTCTTTATCTGTTGCGTAGTGTTTGTACATTTCATATTTTCTAAGATTGTTAGTTTTTTACTTTGTTTTAATGTGTGTAGAACATTTACATTAGAGTGTATGTCGGTGTGTGTGTGTGTGTTGATTGTTTTGCATAGCTGGATTTAGGGTTTGTTTGTTTTTTTTGGGGTAATTTGTTCTTTGAAGCGTGTGTAGAATGAGCTACCGGTTTGGCCGATGTAATAGCTGGGACAATCGTTACAAGTTAATTTGTAAATACTTGAGAGTTTGTATTTGACAGTTTCTTTTTGAAAAGGTTGTGTGTGCTGTCCTAAAGTGTTTGTTGTTTTGTAGGATATTTGGCAGTTTTTTGAATGTGGAGGCTATTTTGTGTGTGTTTTTGTTGTGGTATGTGAGGGATATGTATTTGTTGTTTTTTGTGTGATTTGTCTGTGTGGTAGTTTGATGGTGTTTATGTTTATTTTCCTGAGTATGTTGTCTATGAGTGTGTGTTGGTAGCTGTTTTGTTAAGCGATGTATTTTATGGTATTAAGCTCTTCGTCGTAGTCTTTCTGTAGCATTGGTATATTGATTAGGTGGTGTAACATATGATTAAATGAAGCGTGTTTAAGTTGTGTGGGGTGAATAGACGTATTATGTATGACAACATAGGTAGTTGTTGGTTTTCTGTATATTATGAAATTATGTCTGGTGTTGTGTTTGGTGATGGTAAGGTCTAGAAAGTTTATTTTTTGTTTTCTTCTAATTCGAGGGTAAATGTGAGGATTTGGTGTATGGTGTTAATGTAATTGTGTAGTTGTTTGATTTGATGTTTGTTGCTGTTGTATAATATTAAAATGTCATTTACATATCTATAGTAATAAATTATTTTATGTGTGTGATTATTGTGATCTCCACACAACTTCACAATTGCCTCATTCGACATAGAAAACCTATACACTAATGTGCCAATAGAACAAACACTTCACATACTACAAAATATGCTCACAGCAAACAACACTCCACATAAACTCACACATGAAATCATTACACTAACCAAAATCATCACATCACAAAACTACTTCACATACCTACACAAATTCTACACACACAAAGACGGCCTTCCTATGGGTTCCCCCCTCTCAGGCATCCTAGCAGAAATATTCCTACATCATTTTGAACAACAATACATTCTACAGAAAAATAATCACAAACATAAAATAATTAATTACCATAGATGACATTTTAATATTATACAACAGCAACAAACATCAAATCAAACAACTACACTATTACATTAATACCATACACCAAAACCTCACATTTACCCTCGAATTAGCAGAAAACAATAAAATAAACTTTCTAGACCTTACCATCACCAAACACAACATTAGACATAATTTCAAAATATACAGAAAACCAACAACTATATACCAATGCTTCAGAAAGACTACGACGAAGAACTTAATACCATAAAATACATTGCTAAACAAAACAGCTACCAACACACACTCATAGACAACATACTCAGGAAAATTAAACATAAACACCATCAAAAGACCACACAGACAAATTACACAAAAAACAACAAATACATATCCCTCACCTACCCCAACAAAAACACACACAAAATAGCCTCCACATTCAAAAAACTCCTTTATCCAAAAAACTCATACAACAAACACTTTAAGACAGCACACACAACCTTTTCAAAAAGAAACTGTCAAATACAAACTCTCAGGTATTTACAAATTAACTTGTAACGATTGTCCCAGCTATTACATCGGCCAAACCGGCAGGTCATTCTATACACCCTTCAAAGAACAAATTACCCCAAAAAAACAAACAAACCATAAATCCAGCTATGCAAAACACCTAAAACACACCGACATACACACTAATTTAAATGTTCTACACAGATTAAAACAAAGTAAAAAACTAACAATCTTAGAAATTATGAAATATACAAGCACTACGCAACAGATAAAGAAATGTATTAAATGATCACACACATTTTGAAGCCAACAGCCTTTTCTATTATATGACACACAACCAAAACAACCCACCCCATTTCACAGTCATAAATCCATTCCCATTAGAGCCTTTATACCTATCCGATGCCGCCAGTAGAGGGTTAGCTTCGTAAAAGGAACAAATGTTTTGAAACGCGTCAGCAAGTAAGCAATTACGTATTTACTTAGTTAGGTATTTTAAAATTATTTTATTCAGTGAATTCAAGATGATTACATCAAGCAACTTCAACTGTAGTATATTGTAGTTTGTAGGAGACAAGAGTGTGTTGCAGAGAAAAACCAATACAAGATGGTGCAGTCCTACTTCTGTACTTACTAACAAACAATACAGGAATCTTTTTTGTTTTTTCATATGGGCCGTAGAATTGAGTTTTTTTTTTAGCTGATGTGCTAAGGGTACAAAGGTGAAAAGGTTGTTACAAGAAATGTTTCCGCCACTGTTTTTAAGATTACTGACAATTCGTTGTGCAACAACTGACATAGCATTACAGACTGATTTGGTTCTGGCTCTTGGTTACCAACAATAATTTCCATGTTGGAAACAGTAAGTTTTAGTATCAGTACATGATTATCCATCCAAACCATATTTTCCAGGTATTTAAACCATAAAAATGTGAAAAGTACATTGACCTCTGAAGTTCAGAAGCATTTCGTCAACAGTTATATACAAACTGTGACAGTAATTTTGTTTGCAGTTGAGCAAAAACAGTTCAAATAATTTTGTGTCACAAAATAAAATATCCATTTTTACAGTATGTGATTGACTCTGGCATATCATCAAATCTAATAATTTGTTGTATACATTTAAAACAATTTACATTCATATTCTAATAAAATATTAAATGGACAAGTCTATCTTTCTGTCAAATATCATACAAGTTAGATTTATTTGATTTGGTAATTACAAGCAGAAATAAAGTACCAAAATATACATTCATTTCTCTAGGTCCATTTTAGTGGCATCTCTGTAACAGCTACAATTTCTTTGTATTGTTCATATTTTTATATGCACGTATTGCACAAAATGTTCAAAATACTTTTTAGGAAAAAGCAACTTAAACTTTGAAGTAGGGTTTTAACATTTTTTACAGATCATAATGTGACTGGAACTTAGTTAATATTTTATGAGCTTTACTTTTGCCCCTACTCGTATTAGAACAAACTCCATCTTGTTCCACTTTTACCTACATAGTATTGACCCTCAGGATGTTGATTTTTTTTCTGTGTGAATATTTAACTGATTATTTTTATCCCTTACGTTTTTGTTTTCCGCATTACTACAGTATATTCTAGATATCTTTGCACCAGATACAAATGGATGTAGTATATTCAGCATCAGAATCCCCTCCTACAATTCTTTTTCTCCAACTCAAAAATTATATTTGTAGTATGAGCATCTTCTTTAGCAGTAACAGAATAATCACATTGCCACACTTGAAGGTTTTTCTTTGATGTATATCCTCATTACATGTATATTAAGGTCAGATTTAGCAGCAACAGAATAATTTCATGCAGTTTTTTTGTTGTACATCTTGAGGTTTTTATAAAATAACACTTGTTTGTATTATCTTGGCAAAAAAACCATTACTTACTGATTTATTCAGCAGACACGTTTCACGCTAGATCAGCGCTTTCTCAATGCTGTGAATTACTGACATTGTTGCTCAGGTGTGTGTTTGTGTGAGTCTGTGGTGTATTTCTGCTTTGTGGTGTGTTATTGTTCATAGAGTAGTTGTTAATTATGTGCTCAAATATAGTGTTTGATTGGGAGTGTGTTTTGTCATTTAGAATGTGTTGTGGATAGTATTTATGGTGTTTATATATCTCATAATTTTCTACTGTGTTAAGTTTTTTGCTTTTATTGATGTAATGTAGGATTTTTAGATTGGTGTTTATGTCAGTCTGTGAGTGTAGTTTGTTTTGTATGTGTATGACAAAATTTGATGAGGATTGTGTCTTTATTATTTGTTTCACATGTTCTTTGTATCTTGTGGTAAATGTTCTCCCTGTTTGTCCTATGTAAAAGTTGGGACAGTTGTTGCATGTAACCTTGTATACGCCTGCCCTGTTGTGTTCCTCTTGGTGTGTTATTGAACTGTGTAGGTGTTTTTTATAGTGTTAGCTGTTGTGAATGCTACTTTGTATTTAAGTTTGCGGAACATGGAAGCTATTTTTTGTGAAACACACCTTGATTGACAACATAATGCGCAAGAAACAACAAAAAACATAACTTAACAAAAAAAACAAACACAAACAAACACAAAAATATATAACACTTATATATGACAACACATCACAAAAAATAGCTAAATTTCCACGTTCCGCAAACTTAAATACAAAGTAGCATTCATAACAGCCAACACAATTAAAAAACACCTACACAGTTCAAAAACACACCAGGAGAAACACGACAGGGCAGCTGTATACAAGATTACATACAAAAACTGTCCCAGCTTTTCCATAGGACAAACAGGGAGAACATTTACCACAAGCTATGAAGAACACGCAAGACAGATAAGAAAAACACAATGCACATCAAATTTTGCCTAACATATACAAAACAAACTACACTCACAGACTGACATAGACACCAATCTAAAAATCCTACATTACATCAATAAAAGCAAAAAACCTAACACAGTAGATATAAACACCATAAATACTATTCACAACACATTCTAAATGACAAAACACACTCCCAATCACACTATATTTGAGCACAATTAAAAACTATTCTATGAACAATAACACACCACAGACTCACACAAACACAACACACCTGAGCACTAGTCTTGTCAGTAATTCACAGCATTGAGAAAGTGCTGACCCTATTGCAAAACGAGTTTGCTGAATAAATCAGTAAGTAATGGTTTTTTTGCCAAGATAATACAAACAAGTGTAAAAATGATTTCATTGTGCACATTCATGGGGATTTTCTGTTCTGTGTACTCTCCTTACGTGTTTATTAAGATCTGAATTAACAGCAACAGAATAATCACACTGTGCACATTTATAAGGTTTTTCTTTTTTGTGTACTCTCCTAACATGTATATTAAGCACAAATTTATCAGCAGCAGAATAATCACACTGTGTACATTTATGAGGTTTTTCTCTTTTGTGTACTCTTCTACAGTGCTTATTAAGTTCGGATAAAGCAACAGCAGAATAATCACATTGGGCACATTTATAAGGTTTTTCTTTGTTATGTATTCTTCTAACATGTATATTAAGCACAGATTTATCAGCAGAAGAATAATCACACTGTTGACATTTATAAGGTTTTACTCTTTTGTGAACTCTTCTATTGTGCTTATTAAGATCAGCTAAAGCAACAGCAGAAAAATCACACTGTGCACATTTATAAGGTTTTTCTTCGATGTGTACTCTATCAACATGTATTTTAATTTCAAAGTTAGAAGCAGCAGAATAATCACATTGTGCACATTTATAAGGTTTTTCTTTGTTATGTATTCTGCTAACATGGCTATTAAGATTATATTCAACAGAAGCAGAATAGTCACATTTTGTGCATTTATAAGGTTTTTCTTTTTTGTGTACTTTTCTTACATGCATATTAAGAACGGATTTAATACCAACAGAATAATCACATTGTATACATTTATAAGGTTTTTCCTTGTTGTGAATTCTCCTAACATGGATATTAATATCGGATAAAGCAGCAGCAGAATAATCACATTGTGTACATTTAAAAGGTCTTTCTTTGATGTGTATTCTCTGAACATGTACTTTAACATCAAATTTAGAAGCAGCAGAATAATCACACTGTGCACATTTATAAGGTTTTTCTTTGATGTGCATTCTCTGACTGTGTATTTTAATATCAAATTTAGAAGCAGCAGAATAACCACATTGGTCACATTTATAAGGTTTTTCCTTGATGTGTACTCTCCTAACATGCATATCAAGATAGGATTTAACAACAGCAGAATAATCACACTGTGTACATTTATAAGGCTTTTCTCTCGTGAACTCTTCTAACGCCTCTTGTGTACTCTTCTCTTGTGTTTTTTTCTTGTGTATTCGCATAACATGTCTTTTAAGATTAGATATATCAATACCAGAATAACCACAGTGTTCACATTTATATGGCTTTTGTTTGTCGTGTACAGTCATAACATGTCTTTTAAGATGGTATTTAGTATTGCCAGAATAATCACACTGTGTACATTTATAAGGTTTTTCTTTGATGTGCATTCTCTGACTATGTATTTTAATATCAAATTTAGAAGCAGCAAAATAATCACATTGGTCACATTTATAAGGTTTTTCTTTGATGTGTACTCTCCTAACATGTGTATTAAGATAGGATTTAACAGCAGCAGAATAATCACACTGTGTACATTTATAAGGCTTTTCTCTTGCGTACTCTTCTAACACCTCTTGTGTACTCTTCTCTTGTGTACTCTTCTCTTGTGTCTTTTTCTTGTGTATTCGCATAACATGTCTATTAAGATCAGATATAGCAGCACTAGAATAACCACATTCTCCACATTTATATGGTTTTTGTTTGTCGTGTACAGTCATAACATGTCTTTTAAGATGGTATTTAGTATTACCAGAAAAATCACAGTGTACACATTTAAATTTGTTTTCTGTGCTGTCTTTTTGATTATGGCTTCTAACATTGTTTTGAGTAGAAAAGTTACACTCTACATATTTATGCGATGTTGTGCTCATGTTCCCTTTTATGTTTATTGGTAAAATACCTAGAACAGACAATAGATAATAAAGGATTATACTGTTACTAGCAGAAGGAATTATGGATTGTGTTAGTTCAGCTATTGATTTCAATCATTTACAATTTTGTAATATATTTGTCATCACATTTTCTTTCCTAATTGTTAAGAGAAGAACTATTGATTATTTGTCAACAAATAAACCTCAGACATGTATTCACAATATATACTAGTTATTTTGATGTCATAACATATCGCAAAAAATCTTTATCAGTAGCATTTCCTGGATGGTTTGTAATCGAAACGTCCACATCCTATATACTGGGTTAAATAAATATTCTAGTTTTAAACAATTACAAAAACAAATCTTTCAAATTTTTAATGAAAATTAATTATTAAATACTATCTTTAATTTTAGGACGCAATTATTTCTTTGTTTGGTAATGCCCGAAAAAATATGCATGTTTCGTCTGCGCTATAAATGGTTTTAGATTCATAGTCTGCAATCAAATCTTGCTATTTGTTTCCACTCATTCACAAGATTTTCAAACACATCTTTTGATTCACCACAGGTTTTATTCCAGACATAGTTGTCTTTCTTTGAAACTTTCCAGGCATCCTGAAGACGCTTTAAACTAGTTGTTAAAAATAGATTAATTACTTTAATCTCTCTACTGAGAGATTCACTTTAGAGCAGAGGTTCTAAAACGTTTTGGGTCCCTGTCCCCTCCTCTTGAGATGAAATCCTCCCAACCCTTTCACTTTACACCATAAATAAATGGTATGGGCATATGAAAAAAAATCAAATATTATAAATATTGACAACTTTTTATTTATACATACTTCCACAAGAAACATGATATAACATTTCAAGTTATAACTTGCAAGGTAAATTTTAACTGGCAAAAGAAAAATCTTTTAGTGAGAAGCTTGAGCTTGAGTTTTTTAAAACTATCATGCCCATTGAAAGTTGTATATATTTAGTAAGGACACAATCCAAATTATTAGCAACTTCAAGTTTGTTCCTATAGTAAATATATTAAATTTATCTTATTATTTTAAAACTGGTCTCGTACCCCCTGATGCCTTTACTCCCCCCAGTTTGGGAGCCCATGCTTTAGAGCAGGGGTTCTCAACCTTTTAGGCTCTGAGCCCCCCTTCACACTTTGGTGTGAGGTCACGCCTCCCTTCACGGATTAATTTAATTTAGACTTATATATGATAAATTTACTTACATTATGTTTAAGTAAAATGACTTTGAACTTAGGTTAGACATACTCTAGTAAGGGTAAGGAATATACAATCATATTTGCTCAAATAAAAATTTTATTTACACAAATCATCGAAAAAATCACAACAAAATATCAATAATGTAACCAGCAAAATGTTCGCTACTTTTGTAGTGCTAGTGTGAGGGCTGGCACTGTTTCTCGTTAACTATTTTTTGTATGTTTGGATGAAATTTTGACAAAGAACACCGCAGGTCACTTTCCACATCTAGTCTGGCTCGATATTTAGATTTTATATTAGCCAGGGCTGAAAATCCTGTCTTGCATAGATAAGTTGATAAAAATTGTACAAGCAACTTGACTGCCTCCATTGCTACTTCTGGGTAAACAGGAAGATATAGTAGCCAGAAATCTTCGAGATCCATGTTTGGGAAATCCAATTTAGCTTTGGAATCACATTGCAAGTCAATTGTTTGTCCTTCAATGTGATCAGGAAGTATATCAATGTTGATTTGAAAGGGGTCTCTTGTTAACTTGAATTTCCAGTTTTCCGAGCTTATATCTGGGATATAGGCTCCGATTTTGTTCTTCAGAGACAACAAATGCTCAGATATTAGGTCCTCCATTTCATTTACTAGGTCTTTTGGAAGACTTTGGGTATCATCGAGGAGATTTTGGAAAGGAAGAAAAGTTCGGCTGCGAAATGTGCAGGCGGCGTTGCCAAAGAGCCATCAATTCTACGTTTGACTGCATCGTTAGGTAAAGAAATTTTGGCATCTTTATTGTAGCTGTCTTCACCGAGCACAGTACTAGAAGCAGTAAGCAAACAAGGTTTTATGAGTGACTCACCGATTGTCTTTAGCTATCAACAAGGCAATTTTGTAAGAAGCCTCAACGGCCTTTTCAATTTCCATTCGAAAACTTCCACTGGAATCAAGTTTCATTCTCTTAAGGCAACTTTTCCTAGAAACGAAAAATTCAGTAGGTTTGTCCTTCAGGGCAGCGTGATTTGTAGTCAAATAGCGTTCCAAACGTCCAGGTCATATTGCATCATTACTCAGAACTACATGACACTTTACGCACTGAGGTAAATGACTACAGTTTTTCTCAATAAATGTAAACCCGTATTTAATATAGTCATCACAGTAGAGTCTTTTCTTTGGCACTGATTTATTCATTTTAATAGCAACTAACCACTAAAACACACAATATTTGTCAATGTTATGGCGATTACAATTAACAACACAATCGCTATAATAATTACAATAAAGCTACATTCACAGGCGGAGGAGATAGCACAACTGGATTCTGTGTGACAAGTAGCGCTTGTGGTGGACAGGAGTGGCACTGTGGCAGACATGCGCACTACCCCCCGCCGCCCTATTAATAAACAAAAACTCTGCTATGCTGAGTCACAGCTAGTTTCTCACGCCTGGACAGACGCTCACTTACATTTTGTTGAGTAAAGAAATAGAGCTTTATAGCTCTATTAACCCATTCGCTTACAATTTTTTTTACACCGACTGAGCCATAAAAAACTAATTTTTTAGACCATTTTTAAAGGTTTTTGTTGATTACTTTTTTAAAGTTCATATTTATGTTTCTTATGGAACCTATTATTATTTTTTTATTCACAAATACATTTACTTTCAAAATATATACTAATATTTATAATATCTTTTCTTTTATAATTTAATAATATGTAAACAACTAAAATGTTTCAATGAAAAATATCAAACTTTATGTTTTTTATTTCAATTATCCTAAAGTAAAAGCATAAATTACCTTTGGAAATACTCCAAAATATTCTTCAGGGTGCAAAGAATATGTTTCAATTTCACAAGAGTTAAGAAAAGTTAACTTGTGTGTTGTATACTTTGAAACATTCTGGTAGGTGAAGTGCGACGAGGCACAGTCCACACTCCCACCGACAGGTTCTTTGGCCTTTTAGTGGGCTTAGGTGGTTTGGAACATGGAATTTTTTCTTTAGGCCTACCCCTTCTTGGTTTACCCCTATCTCTAGTACTAACTCTAATAGGCCTAGGACAAGGATCAAGAAAACTAGGGGCATCATCCTCCTCACTAGCAGTAGGAGACAGAGGGGCAATTATTCCATCAAGGTAGATTTGATCGAGTAGCTTAATTAGATTGGAATTCTGTGAGCTTTCATCATCTGAATTAGATGGTAATACAGACCTATCTTGGACATTTATATCAGAAATTACATTATTTACATCTAGTGGAGTCCTAGGCCTAACATAACTACAAGAGGGCTGCTCAAGTTGCAACTTATCACTTATTGCAGAACAAGGCAGATTACATTTTTCATGATGTGGTGAACCTGTTATATTACAGTCTATTATGATTTTATTTTATTCATTACTTACATCTACATCTATTTAAGATTCAATGTCCAACTGTCCTATTTCATTATCATTCTCAAATGTTTCCTCAAACAAATCACTGTCCCATTCTCCAATAATTCTTTGAATTTCACAATCTTTCAACTCCTTCTCACTTTCATCAACATATAAAATATGAAATCCACTCATTTTTAACATAAAAAGAACACAAATAACAAATTAAATACAATTTGATTAGGTTATAAACATATTCCACACAACTACGACCTAAACACAACATCACAGACAATGTCAGCTGATCGGTCGCCAGATAAAACGTAATTATTGAAAGAACGGACAGTCCAAAGAAGATAAAAATACTACCATTAGAAAGCCCAAAGCCTGTAGAATAAGATGCATATGCGATCTATTGGATTTACTGAGAACTAACTCGACACAAATGAGTTATATTGGAGGACGGCGATTCACCGTCGCTTCACAGAATGGCACACTGGGTCGCGACGGCGGATCGCCGTCATTGTAAGCGAATGGGTTAAGCTATAAAGAAATTTCAATGATTGTGTGTTTGTGTCCAACATCAAATTCAATTTTTTAAAAAATTTGTTGACGCCTCCCCTGGAATTCTTCTACGCCCTCCCAGGGGGCGCGCCCCCTAGGTTGAGAACCGCTGCTTTAGAGCACAGAACTCGAAATTTGTACATTTTTCGATCTTGCACAGGTAAACTACTTCCAAACTATGTCATATTTGTTGATTCCATCTTCACTAAACAATTATAAATAAATATTTATAAACTTGCCTGTAGTAGCACTTACTTTTATTTGTTGAGGGCGGTCGTTTCGGAAGATGTGTCCCATTGTCAACTCAGACTGTAACTGATCTCAAGGTTTACATAGGTTTTGAGGGTGTTAGAGTGGGGGTGGGATATTATGGTGGTGTGGCTGTATTTTGTGAGTATTAGGAGTTATGATGTCAAAAAGTGTGTATGATGTCAAAAAAAGTGTGTCAAAAATCGTCTTGTGTTGTAACTCAAATAAAAACACACAACAGGACAATGCCATAATATTCTTATCAATACCATACAGATCATCCAAAACCCACAATCTAACCAACACACTACGAAAATACAACTACAAAATAGTTTACTCCACACACAACACTCTCAATAAACAATTTAAACCAAACAACTAAATCGATGAAATTTACGACACTGAAGTTTACAAACTAACTTGCAGTTCGTGCCCCAGTTTTTACATAGGCCAGACAGGGAGGTCCTTCTACACACATTACTAAGAACATATAAAAGCACTAACAAACAATAACTACCAATCAAACTTCGCCGATCATCTCAACTCCATAAAACATGACTACATAGACATAACATCTAACCTACAAATTCTTCATAAACAACACAGAAATAACCAACGCTATACAACCGAACAATACGAAATATACAGACACTTCAAACTACACCCTACACACATACTCAATACACAATTACATTACAAGTCACACACACTTTTTGACATCGTAACTCCTAATACTCACATAATAAACCCACACCACCATAATATCCCACCACCACTCTAACATCCTAACATCCTACGTAAACCTTGAGGTCAGTTACGGTCTGAGTTGACAATGGGACACATCTCCCGAAACAGCCGTCCTCAACAAATATAAGTAAGTGCTATTACAGGAAAGTTTATAAATATTTATAATTGTTTAGTCCAAACTATGGTATTAATTTTTGTAACCAGTTTAACTTCAGTTGTATTTTATTTGTCTGTTTCCCTGCAACCTTATACTCTGTTTAATTATTTTATCCTTATGCTTACGGGTCATAAATTTGAGTTTTACTACACTTGAACAGCATCATTATTCACATACCAACAATTTATCCTTTTCATCCGCTTCAATTACTCTCACTTTTTCATTTAACAACAGCGATATGTTTAATATAGGCATTTTATGAGTATAGTTGTGAACACAAAGTGTACAGCAGGTAAACAAACTGATTGTGGTTTCCTTACAAAGGCAGAACAACTGTATAAATATCCAGATCTTGTTTCTAGGAACTAAGGACAATTTAACCATTCACTTGATCATTCACCCACTCTAATTCTGAGCCTTTTTGTTATAAATTACCCTTTTAACAATTTCTACAAATATTTCTTTCCAATTCTGCATTGAACAAATTCCTCTTTATACAAAAAGCAACGTTAATGTAAATTGTAACTATCTTGTAACTATCAAAGTTTTCTGCTTTTTAGAAGATTCCGCCTTCTGTATGAGATTCTAGCGAAACATCAGAACTATGATTTTATGCACTGCAAAATGAACGGATATTCTCCAAATTAAAAACTATTCATCATAAATACATACATACACACATACACATATATACACACACACACACACACACACACACAAACACTGCAACGTCCCCCACCTCCCTCACTCTTTTGTACCTATCGTAACTAATGGTGTTACGGAGTTGTTACTTTTTATTATTTTTATTTGCGCCTGCTTTATCTCTATTCCGCTCTCGGGCTCATGTAGCCTCAAGAGTTCTTAAATTTTGTCTTGTGTTCACCCGTTATATGCCACGCCTAAACGCAAGCCAATTCCCACTGACTCGTACCTTAAAGTTTGTATGACCCCATAAAATGGTTAACATGTTTTGTTGGGTCTTTATATAGTCATACTTGTCAGTAAAGTAGTCAGCTGGAAAGAAACATTATTAATATGAACACACAAAATTTCCAAAGCATCTTACCATCTTAGAAGATCTGCAGGCACCGCAAGGAGACGTGCAAAATATTATTATGTTTAAGATACCTTTTTTAAAGGCTCCTGTGTTCTTTAAACATGATCTGCCAGTAGACTTCGTCTCTGGGCTTCAATACCAAAAACCAACTAATTTTTAGAATAGCTCAATAAATTGGTTCTCAGGAGAGAACTTGTTTGAAGAAACATTAGGTTCTGAATTTTATATATTTATTAATTAATGAAATTTAATTAAAACTGTACTTTGATTTTATAATCATTATTTATCAGTTGGAAATATTTAAAGTTTCATTGGTTGTTCAACACAGGATAAATTTAAATACCATAATTTTTTATAATGCATTTAAATACTGGTTTTTAAAATAAAAATAAAAATATTTTCAACTAAAATACATTTGACTCTCTATTTACTATTTCTTTGTTTTCACTGAAATCACAAATAATCATTTAAATTTTTCTGATATTTCATATGTTTAATTTCTACATTATATATATTGTCTTGATATTTTACGTTATCCATTGTTTTTCCGTTGCACTGACTTTATGAAGTTAATATATTACTATTGTAAGTAATTTTATCCACCATTAAGTGCAATTATTTTATCTTGAGTGATGAGGCGCCTTTCGGTCACTTGACCATTGTCGAATCTCTGATGACTTTTTCTTAATTTTTCTGGTGCGGATGTTCGGTCCGTCGTGTTGGTAATTGTTGACGTCATATACGTTTCCTCTTGAGTCTTGTGTATTATGTTTTTGAATAGTATGTCTTCTGTATATGTTGTTTGTAGATTCATTAAATTGTTGTGTATGTTTTTGTAAATGTGGTATTTTTCTAGTGAGTTTAGTTCTATTGGGTTATTATTTATTTCAAGTATGGTTAGGTTATTTTTGTGATTTGTTATTTCATGTTTATGTGATATTAGGTGTGCTGCAACATTTGATACTTTTGAATTTTTGTTTTTGAATGCTTTATAATGTTCTTCATATCTTATTTTAAATGATCTGGTTGTTTTCTCTATGTAAAATGCGTTACAGTTGTTACATGTAATTTTGTAAATTCCTGATAGTTTATGTTTTTCTGAATTTGTTTTGTGGTTTGTGTTATTAAGATATTTTATTATTTTGTTGTTTGGTTTGTATGTTGGAGTGTAGTATTCTTTGTTGTATATATTTGTTATTTTTGAAACAGAAACAAATAGAACAATCAACTATCTCGACATCACATTAAATATAAATGATAATAAAATAGAAACTACAGTATACAGGAAACCTAATTCCAACAATACCACAATACACTATAAATCTAACCACCCCTGGACACACAAAATTAACACTTACAGTAACATGATAAATAAAGCAATAAAATACACACAGGATAACAAACAAAAATTAAATGAAGAATTAGATAACATTACAAAAATTGCAATAGAAAATGGATACAACAAACACCTTATAAAAAATATATACAATAAATTCACAAAAAAACCTAACCTCAACACAACACTACAACCGGAACACAAAAATAATAAAAATAAAAAAATCTACCTAAAATATAAATACACCAATAACAAAATAGAAAAAATAACAAATATATACAACAAAGAATACTACACTCCAACATACAAACCAAACAACAAAATAATAAAATATCTTAATAACACAAACCACAAAACAAATTCAGAAAACATAACCTATCAGGAATTTACAAAATTACATGTAACAACTGTAACGCATTTTACATAGGGAAAACAACCAGATCATTTAAAATAAGATTTGAAGAACATTATAGAGCATTCAAAAAAAAAAAATTCAAAAGCATTAAATGTTGCAGCACACCTAATATCACATAAACATGAAATAACAAATTACGAAAACAACCTAACCATACTTGAAATAAAATAATAACCCAATAGAACTAAACTCACTAGAAAAATACCACATTTACAAAAACATACACAACAATTTAATGAATCTACAAACAACATATACAGAAGACATACTATTCAAAAACATAATACACAATACTCAAGAGGAAACGTATATTACGTCAACAATTACCAACACGACGGACCGAACATCCGCACCAGAAAAATTAAGAAAAAGTAATCAGTGATTCGACAATGGTCAAGTGACCGAAAGGCGCCTCATTACTCAAGGTAAAATCATTGCACTTAATGGTGGATAAAATTACTTACAATAGTAATATATTAACTTCATATATATATATATATATATATATATATATATATTATAACATAAAGTACGAGGCTTTAGATTAAAGTAAGATAGTTGCTAAAATAATCATCTGTTGAATTAAGCAAGGGAAAATACAAACAGTTTTTCTAGTGCGGACAAAGCAGGTACCAAAGCAGGTCATTATTCTTTTCCAAGAAAGTTATAAGTTGAGTCCGGCAACCATAGACAGTAGACAAAGGTCCAAAGCTTGTTAAGACAGGAAATCCACCGATATAGCCTGGGGAATTAACCGTGTACCGTTAGGTTTAGCTAATTGTAGAACTGTGGGAAACTGACAAAGAACGTATTGGTGGTAGTGGGAGAGATTAGGGAATTCATAAAAACTAAATGATCGGGAGTTTAAAAGAAGTTTTTGGGAGAGCTCGGAGGAGGAAGACAGGTTGGTGGGGACAAGGATGGAAGTGTTGTAAAGGGAAAATTTGTTAAATTAAGTAGAGTTTTTTTATAAGTGAAATTTAGTAAAGTGCGACGTAAAAGTTTTTTTAAAATATAAAGTAAGTTTTTTATTATCAAGTGTAAGCGCGGAAGTGAACAAGCCAGGATTCCAGGGATTCTACAGAGCAATAAGTATATTTGGAAATAAGTGTAGCCAACAGACATCTATCTTTTAGTTTAAAACAAATTTTAAGTTCATCAAAATTTATAAAAATAATTCTAGTCACCATTTCTAATTTAAAGCAAAGTTCCCATAATAGCGACCCCGAGAGCAAGAATAAAATTTTAATACTTTTTTTTTGTTATTCTATTAGAAATCTAAAGCCTCAGAAGTCCACCTTTATTATTGTAATTTAGTTAAGATATCAAGCCTGTCACTGCACAATATTAATATAAATTTGGGATAATGTGTAGAGTTAATTGAAGAAAATAAATGCAAGTGATGTTTAAAAATTGATAAGATTGTTAATTCTTTTATAAACCTGAAGGTGTGACTTTAAATAGGTAAGGTAATTAAATAACATTTAAAATAATTTTAATTATAAAAAAAAGTTAAGTTATAATATATATATAAAGATATTTTACATTGTCCATTATTTTTCCGTTGCACTGACTTTATGAAGTTGATAAATTACTATTGTAAATACTTTTATCCACCACTAGGAAAAAATAATCAGTGATTCGACAATGGTCAAGTGACCGAAAGGTGCCTCATCACAACAAGATAAAATTATTGCCGTTAGTGGTGAATAAAAGTATTTACAATAGTAATTTATCAACTTCATATATATATATAATTCATTAACTACATTTACATATTTGAACAAAAATTATTTCCTAATTTAACATAATAAAAATTATTTTATCCTCTGATTTCAAGATTGAATTGGTAAATTTTACATTTTATAACAAATAATTTTAAAATTTGTATACTTCTATAATTCTGGTCTTCCTGAAAATGATTGGTTTATAGCCAAAACCAGTTTGTGAATTTAATATTTATTATTCATTATTTAAGCATTTTTATTATACAAATTAATTTTACTGAACTTAGCATTTATTTAAAATTCAACATAGAGTGAAGTCATTGTTTAATTTTTATTGATAATTTTGAATTTAATATTTTTAACTTACTAAATTTGACGTTATTTAATATAAAAGAGAAAATGACTTGCCAAGGATTTCCCTGCCGGTCCTAGAGTCCTCTCGTCTGGATTCCAGGTCCCTGGACATCGGAAGTTGCCATCCCTGGTCAGTCGATGGAAGTCCTTCTCCATTTTCATGTCCCGGAGGCTGAGTCTGAAGCCCTCGTCCATGGATGGAATTAGACGGCGGAAATGTGGTGGTTTGGTTCCATCTGGATTATGGTGGTTGTCCTAGGCGCGAACCGACATTACGACCATTAGCACCTCGTATTAAAATTTTTTATAGACTGCCTTACAGGTCCCTAAGTTCCTGTATTTATTGTGGCTATGTAACCCTTCTCCACCCGCTCTAAGCTCGTCGCTATCTCCGTGCTTTTTTCTTGTACGGGCGGGTTGGACAACATATTCGATTCAACCTGCATAATTTTGTTATCTGTTTTAGAACACTGAAAAATGTCTTTACTTTAAAATGGCTGTAACTTTTTTGTTATTTAAGTTTTTTAAATTTAGTTTTCACTATTGTTCATTTTGGATTTTGCTGGTCATTTCAAAATGTCAGTGATAGTTCTACGTGGCTTAGTTCTCAAGTTAGCATTTTTCGGCACTTAGAAATGTTTCACTGCACTCCCGTTTGTCAAATTTAGTTAGTTATTACAGTTTTATTTTATTTTAATTTGTCTTAATAATACTTATTCAAGATTTTACTGACTTCTTCACTCTTTACAACGTTTCATTATACAATAAATTAAAACCTTATTACTTAATTATTAAATTTGTTATTCAAATTTTTGAAATTATTAATTTCTTAATTTGAACGGACAATCAGACCGTTTCAACATACACACACACAGTAAAATTCACTTAATAGAATTTTAAGGTATCACAGAAAAATACCACTTTAAACAGGAAAAAGTCTTGCATGGGAATATAAAATACTATAATATCAACAAAAGAATACTGTATCTACTCACCATTATACGTGCTGTATTATTCTCATGTATCCATCAAAACTTGTGACCATATAGTACTCCCTATAAGTGTTTGTTGTATCCTTTTGTGACTTACTATGGCAAAAAATAAAGATGTGTGTGTGTGTGAGAGAGAGAGAGAGAGAGAGAGAGACAGAGAGAGAGTTTTATATTTGTATATAGGTTTGTTAGCAAAAGATAAAACCAAGAATTTATAAGGTTTTTGGTATGCCATGAACTTGTGGTGATATATGCTTTTTTCAAAAATATGTAATTTTTGGGGTGAGAGCAGAAGTTATTGTTATTTTTTTGGTGTAAGTGATGAATTTTTGCATCACTTTTTTTTGGCAATATCGATTAATTAGGCAAAGGAAATAAACAGTCCATCATATGTTTCTATGAATTGAATTTTGAACAAATCATTTAGTCTATCTTGTGTTTTCAGGCACAATCATGCTGCATCAACTTCATAATATTTATCCAAATCTTACTGAATTTAGAATGTTTCGATATATACATGCAAACATCTTACCTTAAGAAGAATTAAAGTTTAGAAGTGATATTATTGTACTCACCAATTCCTTGAGATGTTCCTTGATAAACATCTGTTGGAGTAGTGTGACTTTCTTCAGTGGAATGAAGCTCATTATCCTACACAATTACAAAGCAACTGTTTTATTTTAAAAAAATATAAACATTTAGGATATTACTGCAAATAAACCTTTACCTTCTAAAAGTATAAAATATTCTTCCTCTTAGTTGTATTTTATAAATGGTGTTAAAAAGATATCTAACCTATTTTACAGCTACTCATTAGTGCTCAAGATTCCTGTTTGGTACAGTGTTGAAAATTTGGATATTCTAACCTTTCTGTCAAAGTACTACGCGGGCGATCTACGGCGCACATTCAATAAAAGTCTCGCCATTTTTGCCAGTGTGAACTCAACTCCTAAAAAGTGTTTGACGTGTCCCTTCTCCTCGCCATTTTTGGGCAATTCTTTCTCGCTCTTTACCCGTTATTTGTGAAATCCTTCAGCTATTTATTTTGAACTTTAATAGTTACTAACCTCACTTTGTCATTACTTATAATTGAACGTTTTTTTTCAAACACCAGATTGTAAACCTTTATGAGCAAATCTGAATTTAGTGAACATTTATATTATGCTCTATAAAGTGTTTCAGTGAACAGTTTCTAGTGAAAAGACAGTGAGCATACAAGACTTCGACTACACTTACAAAGAACATTTATTCCATGTACGTTAAGCATTTTTAGTAATGTAATTTTAGAACATGTAATGATTTGGTTTTGGTACAAAGATTTGAATAGAAAACTGGTTGACAATGGAACATCAACAAAATAGTTAAAACAAATCAAAGCCTTTTTCAAAAGAAACTGAAGACAATAGACTTAATCTTTTGCTTTAAAATAAAAAACATTAGAACTTATATTAGAAAATATTAAATGTCCCACAGTTCAATAGAAAACAAATCAGAATTACTACCAATTTACATAATATATTTTTTTTCTTGTATTTATAGTGGTAGTTAGAATAAAATTAGGGCTACTGAATATTTAAATAACTAAATACGTATGATATAGAACATTCCTCAATAACATAATGCTGTGTTAGTAGTGGTAGGTGCTATTAGTGAATATAAATACACTACTTAGTATATAAAGTACAAGGTGCGGCAGCATAACTTTCTTTTCTCAAATAATCACTATTTAGTCGGTTGATGTCATAGTGAAGCGCTAGTGGTCTCGCTCGATAGGCTGGAATCTAAAGTTTTGCTCCAACACAGTTTAGTCGCCATTATGCGTTGGAATAGTGAGGGGCGTGCTTTTTGAGCGGATGTTCTGTAATCGCACACCAGCGTGCTTTTCGGAGTAGCTTTAATTTAGCCCCGTTGGCCCATGTTCTGGACGAATATTAATTGTTACGTGGGTTGCTATGTTAAGAAAGACTGCAAGTATGACAAGATGAAGAGCTGAAGTCCCTTGACCCATTTGATCACCGGACAACATTGAGGCAATGAGAGTTTCATTTTTGCATTTACCAAGGCATTCTACGAGTAAACATGCATCTGCCCTTGGACTTTCAGATCATTCTGTAAGAAAAATTCGTCATAACGATCTTCATTTGCTTCCTTACAAGATGGTGACTATGCAGGACCTTTCTGAACGTGATTTTAATTCTCAGAGGAACAAGTGTGAGGTTATGCTCGAAGTCATTCCTGAGAGCGCTATTTTTTTTTTTGTAGTGATGAAACCCATTTTCATTTGTGTGGTTCTGTCAACAAAAAAAAACATGCGCTACTGGGCTGACACCAATCCTCGAGAATTGGATCAAAGGCCTTTGCATACAACAAAAGTTATAGTGTGGTGTGCAATTTTTTCAGCTGAAGTTATTGGTTCCTGATTCTTAAAGGGAAATGAAGTCCCAGTGACAGTGAATTCAGCCTGATATATAAACATGTTACAAGAATTTTTTTTCCACTGCTAGATGAGTTCTACTTAGGGGACATTTGGTTCCAACAAGACAGTGCAACGGCTCACACTTCAACATCATTGAAGACTGTTTTGAGAGAACACTTCCCAGAGTGCCTCATCTCAATTAGGGGTGATTTAGAGTGGTCACTCCGCTCTCCCGATTTGGCCTCTTGTGATCTTTTTCTATTGGGTTTTTGAAATCTCATGTTTACGTTAACCCTCCAAAAATAATACTAGATTTGAAGGCCAACATCCACAAAAAAATTGCCAACAGAACGCCTGCTATACTGGCAAGAGTCATGAAAAACGCTCGAAATCGGTTTACTCAATGTATTGATGTCATCTACCTGATTAGATCTTCAAAACTATGTGAAACAAAACTTTAGGTATGTACCTACATTATAAAAAAAAATTATAAATTCAAGTTATTATAAATTTTAGGAGGGAATGTATTGAATTTTGAAAAAAGGAAGTTATGCTGCCACACCCTGTACTACAGTTTTCATACACTTATATAATTTATGGTATTTTCGTCTAGGATAGGAATTAATCCTAGATGGTATAAAAATAAGTCGATTTTTCTTATTCTCTTGGATATTCAAGATAAAGAAATTCAACTGAATACAATAAATTATAATTATAATTTTAATTAAGTTAAATGTGTCATATTTAAAAGAGTCAATGTTTTAAGTGACTCAATTACAAACAACTCATCTCTACTCAACGATTCTACGACAGGCCAGTCAAACCAGAACCTTCTAATGTAGCAGGCCTCACATATACGTCATGCATTTTGCGTGACGTCAATGCATGTAGTCCGATGGTAGGCAGCACTGCTGCTGCATTCTTTGTTGAAACTAACAATTTTATATGTAATGTCGCTTATGTTTTACTTGTAAACACGTAAAAATAACTAATACGACATGGAATATCACTGTTGTGTTCCTAATTGCCATGGGAATTACGATAACGGTCCAAAATTTTCAGTGTTTTTGTTTCCAAAAAACAAAACTGTACACCGGAGATGGATTCAAGCAATTCATAGGAAAGATTTCAAGCCAACACAATCCTCTAAGTTTATTATATATATTTCAATTTATTGCATAGTTCTAGTTCATAAACAAATCTAAATAGGCTTACACAAATTTAGAGTTTTTGCAAAGTATTGAATTCTTCTAGCTACTAAAGAAATTGTTTCATGCATTAAATCAAATATTATAGGCTTGTAGCTACAGTTTACACACAACTATTAAAATATTTGTAGTAATATGGCAACCACTGCGACCATTACAGAATAAAAATGCATAATTATAGTGTATCAGAAAAAATATATTCATTTTCAATAAAGTTAATATAATGTTACAGTCAATGTAATTCTATTTTGCTGTTCCAGCACTTAGTATTTAGTTTGAATGCAATATATATAGGCATTCTTCGTAGTACTCAGTTTATTGATTTATCCATCAGAAAAAAAATATAAGCATGTAGATTTACAAATTTTTTACACACCGCTACAGAAAGATTTAGTCTCTGTTTGTAGTGCAACGGCCAAATTGACCGTTACAAAACTAGGTACTAGAGTAAAACAAAGATTTAGGCCAAAGCAGTATTATAAAAAATTTAATTAACTAGACTAAACCATAGTAAAAACAGACCAAGTAATCAAAATTAAAATAAACTAAATTTAATCAATGAAAATGGTTAAAATACTGACATTTGAGAAAACAACTTAAATTTGTAAAGAGAGTTATAATAGATAGCCTATAGGAACAGCAGATAGAACTACTAATAATTGTTAATTTAACTTTTAAATTTAATATTAATAATAAAAATTCTTATTTTCCATAGGAGTTGTTAACTGGTCTATGTTTAACATACACAAATTTATATTAGTTTTTTTAGGTTTGTAAACCTCTCCTAAGGGCTGCATGACCTCGATGTAGTGGAGGGGCTTAATCCGCGCGTGGAGGGACGGGTGGAGCGGAGCTGTACATATGTGGCTCCCTATAAACGGGAAGTCCAGGCAAATGTATGAGTGCATGAAGGCGGCTCAAAAAAAGGGGCCAGTCCTAGCACTTGAAGGGTTGTTATCTGCCCGGCTCTCGCCCTGCCCTTACTTTGCGGGCAGCAACCAAGAAGCACCCCCCATCCAGGTTGGTGGTCTGGATGGGCAAATACACCCCGATCTGAAGGTGTTATGCGATCCGTGCCGACGTAGATTCATGGCCCTCAGGGTAAGGAGGGTCTAGCCTCAGGGGCACCTGGTCGCACCCCTGAGTACTTAAGAACCTACCGACAAATCTGTCCCAATGGATGTGGCTTCAGCCCCCGTAGGGACAGATGG
Source organism: Prosapia bicincta (assembly GCA_036971475.1). Taxonomy (NCBI): domain Eukaryota; kingdom Metazoa; phylum Arthropoda; class Insecta; order Hemiptera; family Cercopidae; genus Prosapia; species Prosapia bicincta. The sequence goes on along the minus strand of JBAIZL010000002.1, from coordinate 127,037,673 downwards.
AAAACCAGTTGCGAAGGCAAAAGGAGGAAATAGTGGGACACAAAGGAGGAAAGCACTCTGGCTTTCCTACCATGAGGAAGCTAAGAAGGCGAAGGCGGAGGGTAGAGAACCACCACCACTTCCTTTGAGTAAACACCAGTCCAGACAGCGGAAGGGTTTGACGGAGGCTGGGGCTAGAACCCGCCCTGTCGTTCCGGAAGCCAGTGGATCTGGTAGGACCTTAATACCACAAGAGAAAGAGAGGAAAAGGAAGGAAATGAGTGCTTCTAATCCTACTCCAGACACCCCGATCTGAAGGTGTTATGCGATCCGTGCCGACGTAGATTCATGGCCCTCAGGGTAAGGAGGGTCTTTAACAGAGCCTCAGGGGCACCTGGTCCCACCCCTGAGTACTTAAGAACCTACCGACAAATCTGTCCCAATGGATGTGGCTTCAGCCCCCGTAGGGACAGATGGAAAACCAGTTGCGAAGGCAAAAGGAGGAATGAGTGGGACACAAAGGAGGAAAGCACTCTGGCTTTCCTACCATGAGGAAGCTAAGAAGGCGAAGGCGGAGGGTAGAGAACCACCACCACTTCCTTTGAGTAAACACCAGTCCAGACAGCGGAAGGGTTTGACAGAGGCTGGGGCTAGAACCCGCCCTGTCGTTCCGGAAGCCAGTGGATCTGGTAGGACCTTAATACCACAAGAGAAAGAGAGGAAAAGGAAGGAAATGAGTACTTCTAATCCTACTCCAGAGTCGGAGGCCAAGAGGAATAGACAAGGGTTTAGGCCTGTTGGGTCAGGAGGGCCGTCTTTCTCGCCGATCTCTGCCAACCTACAGAGGGTACTAGTGACCTTTGGGGATAGTGTAGGCGTGAGGACGGAGATGGTGGTGTTAGACCACCTTAAGGGTACCGTCATGGACCGAATTCTGGACACTCCTAGTGGAGGTTTTGTTCCGCGATTCAGAGACACAGCATTTATTTATGCTGAAGAGGAATTGGCAAAATGGCTGAGAGAAGTGGTACCGTCGTTAAGCTCGAGGACTGGACTCAGGCAAAACTAATCCTGCCTGATGAACTGGTCAAAAGGGTGAAAGTGACTGTACTCGTACCACCCCCAAAAAAAGAGGCCACTCAGTTGGTCAAACTCATGGAGATGCAAAACCCAGAAATTGACACTTCGAAGTGGAAGATCCTACAGTGCATTGAGCGGGAACCTGCAAGCCTCCTCTGCCTAGGATTAGATGAGGCATCAGCCAGACAACTCAAGGCCCGAGTCAACTCGAGGTCACTTTTAGGTGGACCTCTAAGGACCCGGAAGAGAAGGGCGAGAAGGAGAATCAGGAGAAGGCGTAGGGATCAGTTGGATATGGCTGACCTTTAAGCAATGACCCTGCAAATTAACTTGCACCACAGTAAAAGCGCCTTGATGGTTCTAACCAGGTGCTTAAATGTGAGGCACACATCACCAGCGCTTGTGCTGGTGCAAGAACCGTGGCTGGTCAGGAACCGTATAAGGGGTCTGACTGCAACTGGGCGGAAGTGGGGAACATGAGGGGCACAGAGCATGTGTGATAGTCAGAGAACTAGAAGCCACACTGATTCAAGAATTCTCAACTTGAGACCTTGTGGTGGTTAGAATTCGAGGTAAGAGCAAGGTAAGTGGGAGCAGGGATTTCATCGTGGCCTCCACTTACTGCGCCCAGAATAGAGAATCGCCTCCTGCAGAATTACGTAAGTTAGTTCAGTACTACAGGGAGAGGAATATAGAAATCTTAGTGGGCTGTGATGCCAATGCTGATAATGAGGTGAGGGGCACCATAGACGCAAATGAGTGAGGTGAAGAGCTCCTCCCTTCTTGATTGAAGAAAACCTTGTGGTTTTAAACACAGGTGCTGAGCCAACATTTGTCACTTCAAACAGAATGGAGGTACTAGATATCACCTTCTGTAATAGACAGATGGTAAGGTGGGTGCATGACTGGTTTCGGATGAGCCCTCCATGTCGGATTACCAGATCATCACTGTTACGATGAGGGGAGTTGTCACCCATGTGGTGTGGCTTAGGGACCCGAGAAGAACAAACTGGGAAGGTTTTAAGTCCTCGTGAGGAGGCGGATGTCAGACTTCCGTGGTAAGTATGTTAAATCAAATGAACTGGAAAATACTGAGGCCAACATCAGGACTGCAATTTCCACGTCGTTTGAGGAATATTGCCCTCTTGCAATTTATAAACACAGGATAAACACTGGGCATGGTAAGCTTAAGTGGAACAGCGAGTTAGAGCCAAGACGGAAAGAGACTAGAAGGCTTTTAAATAGAGCAAGGAAGAAGAAAACGGCAGAGACCTGGCAGGCATATAAAGACAGCCAGGGTCTCTATAAAAATCTTATAAAAGAGGTTAAACCTGCTTCTTGGGAAAGGTGGTGCTCAGAGACAAGCACACTGAGTGACACGGTTAGACTGTTTAAGGTGTTAGCAGGTGGACCGAGGGGAGAGCTTAAGTTTGCCAAGAAGAATGATGGTAGCTTTACTGACACCCCGGAGGAAACCCTGCGTCTGCTTATGAGGAACAGTTTTCAAAACCTCCGCCATACTGGGCTAAAGGCAGACTGGAATATTGTTGGGCAGGTGATCTCAGCGCAAAAGGTAAGAGAGGTGATTCTGTCTTTTGAGCCTTTTAAAGCGCCTGGATTAGATAATATTACTCCAGCATTACTACAAAACTGCTTGGAGGAAATAATAGGGCCACTCAGGATTACTCAGGGGCTGTGTTGCCTTAGGTTACATGCCCAGGCAGTGGCTCAAAACGAAAGTTATCTTTATCCCCAAACTGGGGAGGAAAGGTTACACAGAGGTAAAGGACTTCAGACCTATCAGCCTTACATCTTTCTTGTCAAAGACACTGGAAAGGCTGGTGGACCACTATTTGACGGAGGGACCTCTGAAGCAGTATCCACTTCATCAGGACCAACACGCCTACCGAACTGGTAGGTCAGTGGAGACTGCGCTGTTGTCGATTGTGGACTTTATTGAGGGTCAGATCAACAACAACAGGATATGTATTGGAGCTTTTCTTGATGTGGAATAGGGTTTTAATATTTCCTCTAGACTGACCATCAAGAGAGCAGCTATGGATCATGGGATTTCTGATGGAATTATAAATTGGATTATGAGTTCCTTGGAAAGCCGTATAAGTACTGCATCCTGGATGGGGTGCACGATAAATGGGATGGTCTCGGAGGGCTGCCCGCAGGGTAGAGTGTTATCCCCTCTGCTGTGGAGCCTTGTCGTGGACGGTCTACTAAGGACGCTCAGTGGAATGGGTGTCAAGGTGGTAGGATATGAGGATGATATAGCTATCCTTGTTAGAGGACCATTTGAAGAGGTCCTCAAAGACCTGCTTCAAGAGGCACTCAAGGTAACAGAAGCATGGTGCAGGGAGAATGCACTATGCATTCAAGGAGAGAAATCTGTGTCACTCATCTTCACTAGGCGATATAAAATTAAATCGCTGGAGATGATGGAAATTGGTAATACCAAAATAAGCTATGGTGAGAGCGCTAAATATCTGGGAGTTATTTTGGATAGGAAGAATACTCTGGCGTGAGTACTTGGAAGATAAGTGCAAAAAAGCCATAGCTACGTTCAGAGGGCTCTTCCTTAGAAGCATAACAGCTACAAGGAGAAGTACACCATGTGCAGCCATGAGGGTTGTGTTGGGTTTTCCATCCTTGAGTCTTCAAATCAGGATTGAGGCAATGAAAACTGCATACTGGCTAAGTTGTACCGGGCAGTGAAGACAAGTAGCAAACGTCATAAACAGGTTTTTGGGGATTCACTGAAGGAGCTCTGGATAGAACCTCAGGATAAGATACTGTCTCTTAAAAGGGAAAAAGGAAATTACAAAATCCAAATTCCTGCAAGAGAGGCATGGGCCCAACATGGTGAAATCTGGTTCACCGATGGGTCCAAGATGAAGGAAGGAGTGGGAGCAGGATTTAGTGGACCGAGACACAAGGACAGATTTTGTCATCGCCCGGAGGACTACAACTCTGTCTTCCAGGGGGAGGTGCTCGCGATCAAACCATGTGCTGAGGAAATAATAGGGTCTGGCAGGAGGAGCAAAACCATCTGGATTTGCTCGGACAGTCAGACAACTCTGAAGGTTTTAGGTAAGGCTAGTACCAGCTCTAGGCTGGTGCATGAGACTATAGCTTCTCTAGCAGAGCTGAGTAATTATAATTCGCTCAACCTAATCTGGATTCCAGGACATTTTGGCTGGATAGGGAATGAGAGAGCTGACACCTTAGCAAAACAAGGGTGTATTACTCAAGGACTGTTGCTGAGGGCAGTGGGCATGCCGCCTCAGGAGGGGCGCAAGAGGATCACGGCACATATAGACAGGTTGTGCAGGGTGCAACCTTGGGGTGTAACAAATCCAAGGTACTGTGGGGTTACTCAGGAGATTTGTGGGGCAATGAACTACTCTCCTTAAGTAGACATCAACTCAGAGTTACTGTAGAGCTGGTTACAGGCCATGGGATTCTGAGGGGGTTCCAATACAAAATTGGAAAATCTAGGTCCCCTGTGTGCAAGAGATGCCACGAGGACCAAGAGGAAAGTCCAATCCACGTACTCAGTGAGTGCCCTGCTTTGGGAGATGCAGGGAGAAAGTGGTTTGGCTGACAGGTATGTATACCAGAGGATATCAGAAGATTTAGCATCAGGTGGGTTCTTGATTTCTGCAAAGAGGTAGGTATCCACTAAGCTAGTCCTGTGGTAGGGATGGGAAGAGAGTACAAAGGCTGCAGCTAAATGCTCTACACCGATAAGGTCCCTCCGAATTCTAGTAATATTAAGTAATAATAAATAGGTTTGTAAAATGCATTTCAATCCCCTTGATATTTTACGAACAGTAGAGGCTTATAATGGAAATGGAGAAAAGCTGCAAGCTCCACTTCATAGGATAAAGTTGAAGGAAGAAGCTGCTTAAGCTTTCTTCAATAAACTTGAAGGAAGATTTCAACAGTGCTGCTTAATTGTCCTGCATATTTGTCAGCTCAAACATCTTTAAGGGAAAGCGCTGAAGAAAGGAGAGGTCACAGCGAAAACAGCCATATTGAATACTATTTTAAAAGCACCAACAAAAACATAATGCTAAATATCTATGTAAATATATAAAGAAGCAATATTTCAATAAATAAGTTTGAAAAAAGGAAATTATTAACAATGCAGCAAAAAAATAGTTGCTCAAAATAGTTGAATACTGTGTACATTTTTGAATAATTCTAACTTTTGTTAAAATGTATAAACAATGTAAATTACACAATATAATCTTGAACGCCAAATGATGATTTTGTTAGGAAATGGTAAACAAAGACACTACCATTTAGGCAAAGGTCTAGAAGGGATTTCGTCAGTAGGCAGCTGTGAGGTCTGTTGTATTAGTAGGTACTGGTCCAATGCTCCAAGAACTTCCTACACTTACTTTAAGGAGTGTATATTGAATGAACGTTACTGACTCTAATGAATAGTTTGCCTATATTAGTACTTACATTATTAATTATAGAGGACGGTGGTTTCTAGAGATCTGTCCCATTGTCAACGAAGTTATGGTCTGAGTTAACAATGGGACACATCTCCTGAAACGCCCAACCTCAATACTCAAAGAAATAAATGCTACTATAGGCAAGTGTAATATACTTCCCGTATGTACAAGTGAAGATAGAATCAATTAATATTAGTAATCTGTCGACTATATTACTATATCAAACATTTTTACATAGCTTGTCACCAAACAAGAAGATTTTAGCCTATTATATAGTTCCACCAAACTTGGTACAAAAAAAATAAACATACATAACTGTAATACTTACTTCGGAACTTAAGGCCAAAGTGTCTAAGTTAGAGTTTTCATTTTGATTCCTGAAAGTAAACATAAAAGTAAAGCCAATAATATAAAATAACATATTATTATTAAAATATATTTAGTTTTAAATCCAGTTGTGATAACCGGTACTATCAATACATTAATTTATTTTTAATAAATAACATATTGTGGTAAAAATTGTCTTCAAGCAAAGGTTTTTTACTAAAGTAAAAGTATAGATAGATATAAGCCATATGGCAGTGAAGGATACTTAAAATATTTTCTGAGTAAAAAAACTAGATGTCAATATAATTCATAAATACATTTTGATGTATTTGCTCTTGAATTTAAAGCTAACCATCAACATCTAAATGAATAAGAAAATGATCCAACAGAAATCAAATGAAAAAAAAAACTTGGTGATAGCCATCTATCCCACACATAGACTATAGGATACCATTAGCAGTGTTGCCAAATTACATTATTCACTCTACCTGTGCACAATGTAAACAAAATAAATATAAGTATTGTGGTAAAAATTGTATCCAAGCAAAGGTTATTTTACTAAAGTAAAAGTATAGATAGATGTAAGCCATATGGCAGTGAGGGATATTATCCTTCTGTGTACTAATGAAATATGCAACAACATAAGTGTGAAAAAATTAATCAAGAAAAAGACTGTTTTTTTTTAATATTTAAACTTACCAGTAATTTTCTTCTTTAACAAGACAGAATTCTATCTCATTTCTTTCTACAGCTTCATATGTATCTATGGTTTCATCATTTTCAACTTTGATTTCACTATCAAACATACATTCCTCTCTGTTAACTGGAGAAATTTCTTCTGCCAATAAATCAAAGGAAACATCTTTTTTTACACAGTCTTCTATTAACTCACAAGAAACTTTTGATTTTATTCCTTCTTCTACGAACTCAAATGAAATTTCTTCTTGTTTAATTTCTAAGTTAATATTTTCATGGTTAAGTATTCCAAGTTGAACTTCCATGATCAAAAACTGAAAATAAATTTGTAGTTTTATAATCAAAATAATTTGATAAACAAAAGTTTTATGAAAATTAATTTAATTGCATATTTATTATGTAGGTAAAGTCATTTAAAGGTTATTACAAAGTTGTTTTTTTTTGTAAATTTTCAACATCTACTGTATGTAAGGCTCTATATTTTATTATTAGTTCAACTATGCATAAATTTTGGTCATTGGACACCATTTATAAGACACTATTCACATTTCATTCCTCAACTGAATTTTTAAATTGTACTCACCTAAAAATAGTGGATTTAAAATATTTCAAGTAAATAGAATGAAAACTTAAGATACCTGCATTTATTGTAAAATAATATAAATCTGTAATTTCATAAATAACAATTTTTTAAAAGTATTTTTAGATTATAGAGATGTCACTGACAACCTTTTTATTTATACATACCTGGCAAGTAAAATGTCTTTAGGGATGCAAAAAATATAATATAATTTGATAAGGGCTGATTCAACTGTGAATTTCCCTTTTAATGTAAGTTACCAAAAAAATGAAAAATCAGAAAAAAGATGTTAGAAGTCTTGCAAAACATAAGTAGTTGTTATATGTGTTACGTATTATCTTGAAAATATGACCTAACTGCTAAAAGACACTTCATTATATAAATAAATTAAAAAGTTGAAAAAAGCTAATAAATGGTAAGAGCAAAAAAAACAGAAAAGAATGCAGGGATATATAATGAAGCTGCTAAAGAAAATAGCAATTTTGTTGTGGAAATTTAATTAAAAAAAATAAATAATCAAGTAATAAAAATAAAAGAAGTAATAAAGAGAAAAAAACAGGAGAAAAAGAATGAGAATTAGAAAATGGAGAAGGGAGAAGAAGAGAAAAGGAAAGAGGTGCAAAAAAATGAAAAAGAACTAAAAAGCAACAAAGAGAAAAAGTAAAAAAAATGATCAGAAAGAGGAGAGACAAAGAAAATATGAAGAAGCAGAAAAACAATGGAGGCTTGAAAAGCTAAAGCGGAGAGCAAACAGAAAACTGAAAAAGAAACTTATCAATAGTGGGAGTGAAAAAAAAAGGAAAATAATGCAGAGACAGTTAGATAATGATGCTGCTAAAGACCAGTGGAAGGATTAGCAATATAATTATACCTGGGGAGGTAAAAGTCTTTATAAACATGGACAATTTGTAAAAATTGGTGACAAAAATTTTACTTAAAAAATATCTTTACTTCACAGTATCGTGAACATTTTTAAAACCACTTTTGTTCTTATTAAAGAAAGCAACTGCGTTATACATTAGATTATGTAGTGATGCAGTGACATGGAAACTCATACTATAGTAAAAGTCAATTCATTTGGGAACAAGATGGGCTCTTGACTGACATATTTTTAGTTACATAACTAATCTATCATAAAAGGATGCTTTGTAACTATAACCTAATGTAGTATAACATAGTCGTCTGTTTTATGAAACAAATATTCTTTAAAAATGTTTTATATGTATTCTGAAGTGATTTGGTATTTTTTCAAAATTTTATAATTATGGGTCCACTAAGTTGTGCATCGGCCGCAGAGTGATACAATGATGTCACAACTGTAGTTAGTGTTTTAGCGATCTAATCTTTATGAATCAAAAACATGTTCTGAAGCTATGAATATACTGTTCATCTCAGGTGGTCGCTAAAATTCATAATTACCAAATTTGCCATAACTTTTATACATTTTCAGCCCGAAGTTTCACTATTAATACTATATTCGCAATTATTTTCTACATCACCATGTATGACTTTGTTTTAATAATAGTAATGTCTAAATAGCCAGACACTTATTTAAATGTACTGTCTCTTCTGGCAGATAGAGTATTAGTATTTACCATTTGTTAAGAATGTTGCCCATTTAACACTGTTGGTAGTACCTGAAAAAAGAGGATCTCCTGCGATTTTTTCTTCACAATATGTTATTTTTTACAGGAATATGTATGTTCAAAGCAAGAAACCTTCTATTTTAGTTGGGGTGAAACATAAATTAATACTGCCAACTGCTAAATTAAAAATTGTTCATTGTGAAACATAACCCCAATGTGAGAAGATTAAAAAATGTTCTAAACAAGGGTTCTTATGTCTTAATATTAAAATTATACCTAAAACATTGATTAAAATTTAGTCTAGGCAATCATTTAGATATGCGTATGAAAACATTCCTAAACGCGTCATGAAGCTATTTGAAACTAATGCAAAAATAGATTACAATATCAGTAAAAAGTATTCAGTTAGGTTAGATTT